>OX451348.1:12167763-12224222 GCA_949629155.1 Myopa testacea | reverse complement strand
AATCAGTAAAAACTTTTAGTGCACTCGGAAGGATTTGGTCACCATGGTCATTTGAAGTTGGCCTTACCCAGTGCAATTGTGCTATTTTCATGATTTTTCAGCAAAAAATTTTGTTCAACGAAAAACATAACTTGGCCAACTTCAAATGGCCATGGTGACCAAATCCTTCCGAGTGCACTAAAAGTTTTTACTGATTCTGAAAGGTATTGGAGTAGGCTATCGAACCTTATATTCCACTTGGCCAAGTTATATTTTCGTTGAACAAAACTTATCGCTGAATATTGGGGAAGAAGCTTCACCGTCTGAGACACCTCACTTCCACAAATGTTAAAAATTTTTTCAAAATTAAGCTTAATCTTTGAAGTATATATATTATTCTTTTGAAATATGCATATTTGTTGCTCAAAATATATATTTCGTTGAACAAAAGAGCGCTACTATTGAAGCCATTACTTTGGAATGAGTACAAAATTCAAATTCGTATTCGTGTTTAGGATTCAGATCTTTGCTAAGTTATCGTCGCATTTACGAATTTATCTTCACGCACTTAAAAATAAATGTAATTCTTCGTTACAATAGAAAAGAGAGACAGGGGAAAGATAAAGATAATAAGAAAGAGAGAGATAGAGAAAGAGAGAGAGAGAGAGAGGATAATTTATATAAAGTAGACAGAGGAATAAAATAAATAAGAAATGTTTGAAGGAGAAAAAGCGCTTTATTGTATCAACAGAAAAGCAACAAAATCAGCCAATTCAATGTTTTTCCACCCAATTACTCGCTTCTCTACACCTCTATCCATATCATTGTTACACACACACACACATGCACACATACTCTCAGGCATACACACACACACATATTAAGTTCGTGCCATCATCAACCATTTGCATGCATAAATTCCATTGATGAAAAAAATGTGCATCCAAAAAAAAAATGTAACTGTTAAATTGAATTTTTGCCATCGTCATCGTCGCTGTTGTTGAAACCAACTAAATGAAAGTTAACGGTAAATTCTAGTAACAACGAAGACAACAACAAACAAATAAAAACAACCGAAGTAAAGTGATCCAGTACAGCAACAGCTAGTAAAAAATCAAAAACTTGTTACTTAAATAAATGAAGTGGGAACAAAGTCACGTTCCGTCAAGTCACGTCACATCAGTCATCTTTACATCAGGAGGTATTTTGGTCTGAAGAAGTTTCTGCCTCCTCTACTTCTGTTCCTGTCTTTCCTGCCTCTCCAGTCTCTGCTTTGAAGTTGAACTCGAAACTAGACATTGTTGAAGAAGAATGTCTGTGGAAATCACCATTACAGAGGATAACGAATAGAGGCTTCGTCATAAAAACCTCGGAATCTTCTCCACGGAAAATCTCTCTAAGTAGGTATCCTTTGACATGGGATAATCGGTCCATTTTCACGCCTACCTTTTAAGTAAATATCGTAGTAATGCATCCGATTTGAGAGCTGGATTCCTTTAGCTGCTAGTCCAGATCTAAACTTGAAGTGCGATTCCCAAATTAATGTATAGGAGCGGAGCGGCCCACCAAAACAGAGCGTGATCCGCCCACTGAATTTAACTATAAATTTATTCTACAGGTGTAGGGGGTATATGAGCTTCGGCCAGGCCGAAAGTAGCACTCTTACTTACTTTATTTATTGTTAATTTTTTCTAAGGATTTATTTTATAAAAATTCATATTTTTTTTAAATTCATGTATTTGTTATATTTTATTATTATATTTCTGAATTGTTTTTTTTATCATGTTGCTATTGCGCTTTTTTCTTCTCTGATGTTTTAATTTACGTTTTATGCACGATCATCATCATCATCATCATCATCGTCATCGTTTCGATCATGTCATATGAATTAAAACATTTTTATTTTTAGTTCGTGTTATGCCGAATGTTTTATTTAATTTTTTCCTCCTCCTTTTCAACTCTTTCTATATTTTTTGTGCTTTTTGTTTATAGCTTTTAGACTAATAGAAAATTAGTTTTTGATTTATTTCAATATGCAATATATTATATAGTGAATATTTCACTCTTGATACATTTTTTGTTGTTCTTAAACTTGAAATAAATTTTATTTTAAAATCAATGATTTATTTAATTTATTATTTTTTCCTGGTATCTTCTTTTTATGTAATTTTTTATTTTCTTTACAGTTATTTGTTATGTAAAATTTTTTTGGTCATGATGAAGTCTATTTATTATACAGTTTATATTAAATTATATTATGAATTAATTAATTATTGGGAGTTTAAATGAGTTCGGTTCATTTCCCTAAAGAGTTCTCCAGCTATTGTGAATGGTTCATAGTGACAGCTGATTTTGACGGTTTCAGAGAGTTATTGCTACAAAAACCTTGATTTTTACTGTGTTTAAAATGCCGAATTTCGAGTTAACCGAGCAGCGTTTGCGGAAGGTTTTGATTTTCTGCTTTAATTGGAAGAAAAGTGGAAATGCCCTTCGAAGTTTATGGGGACACTGCTGATAAATGAAAACTAATAAATGATGCAGAGCAGGGTTTAGACGTTTCAAGGATGGAGATTACAGCGTTGATGACCAAGAATTAGAGCCATTACTCGAGGAATATGAGAGTCAAACGCAAGTGGAGCTTGCAAAATCATTAGCGGTAACTCAACCAACCGTTTCTATACGATTGAGAGCCATGGGAATTATTAAAAAACAAGGAAACTGGGTGCCCGCACGATTCAATTCCCCGGCTCACTTCTTTCGCTGAAAGCAAAAATTGGATCGCCTCCAAAGACGAGTAATTTTTCCGATATAGAATTCGAAAATCCCCTGTTAATCAGTATTTTAATAATAAATTTTATCCAATTTAATAAAAAATATAAGATTCAATAAAAATTAATTATTTTCTTAAACAACATAAAATAATATCCATTAAGAAATGTTTTTGAAACTGAATAATTAATAATTACTAAATAATAAATAATAACTGAATAATTAAGACGGGGGTCTCATAATTCATTTATGTAAGTTCAAAAAATTAAATCAAAAATTTTTTGTTTTTGTGATATTTTATATTCTTTTTTATGATTTATTGAGTGTTTTTTTTTCAATGCTTTCTTTCGTTTCCTTGTACAAATTTGCATGCCTCTCGCAGAAAAATATTTCGCGTTTATTTTTAGAAAAATTAGAAGCTGAACTGAAAAAAAAATTGTACATGCGGAAGACTGCGACCAAACGACCGATCGACCAACCCACCGACCACTCTCAGTGTGTGGAAGAATTATTAAGACAACAGGAAAAACGAAGAAAAAAGAACGAATGCGAATCAAAAAAGAATCATAGAAGAGAAAAATTTAAAAATAAAAAGCATAAGAAAAAAACAAGAAAAGTTGTCTCAAAATAAAAAACAGGACCAGTGCAAAAATTGGTTGTCTCAAGAAAATCGGGGGGAAAAAACTTAAAATTTAAGAGAAACTACGCTACTCTTCTCTCCTCTACGCTACTCCTCTTCACTCTACTCTACTCTACTCGTTTCTATCCTATTTTACTTTACCATGCTGTGAGAAAGTAAGAGAGAGAGAGAGAGAGAGAGAAGACATAGAGAGAGATAATAAAGAGAGAAGGAATATGGCGAAAAAGAGAGAACATATTTTCTTTAAACATCATTCTTTCTATTGAAAGAAAAAACCAACATCGTCCTACCTCAATTTTTAAAGCCTTGATCCAAGCTAGTTCTGGTCCTTTCACTCAAGCCCTTCGATACAATAAACTGTCATCAAAGAGACAGAAACAGACGAATACAAAAAACCACACAAGAAAGTGACACACATTTGTTTTTCTCCATTTTGTTATATTTATTTATTTATTTAGAAAATAAACATTTTTACGCTACAATGCCTTCGACTGCTTTATTAAATTTTCTACTCAATATTTTCCCCTTTTATGTTATCGTGTATGTGGCTCCTTTTAACTCGGCAGCCAGACCACCTACTTTGATCGCCTTTGTTGTTTTTAATATACATACATATGTACATATATCGTATTTTTATAGTTTTTAGAGACAGCCTGGCGTCAACATTAGAGAGGGAGGCTTTTGGGAGGTGCAACGAAAAGTTTTCTTCCTAGTTTTCGCAATCGGAGCCGATGTCGATGTTATTATTATTGCGTGTATTATTTTTAGCATGGCTGCGCTGCGCTGCGCTGTGCTTCTTCTTCTCTCGTCACACTTGGACATGATGTTGATGACGTTGTTTCTTTTTTCACTCCTTCGCATATTTTTTATTATCGAATAAATTGACCAATTTTTGGATTAGCTCTTTTTTTCATGATGAACTTTTATTTTTGTTTTTCGTTTCCTTTTCAAAATATTTATCAAAGTTGAAATTGTAATCCAAAAATAGCAACAAATACTTTGTGTTATAGTTGACGGAACAAAGGTGATGTTTTTTGTAGCAAATTAATTCTAATGCTTCAAGCTTAAAATAGAAATGCGTTCAAGAAGTTCGTGACTCAACTTTGACTTTTACTATTGTAGCTTAAATAACTAGTACAAGTATTACAACTGCTGCGTTCTGCTCTGTTCTGCTTTGTTTTTCATACCTTTGGCTCTTGACATTTGAGTCTTGTTGAAGAGAACGGAAGCGAAAGCAAAAACGGAAATATCATTCTATTAAAATGCCAAAACTCCCTGAGCTTAGCTTAAATCTACTTACTGATATGCTATTCTTAGTCATAAACATAAATAAAACAAACATAAATAAAAAAAATATAAATAAAACAAACATAAATAAAAGAATAAAAGAACAGTTGGAAAAAATTGTTCACAAGTATTTTCAAGTAAAGACTAAAGATTTATTTGTGATTTGTGACTTTTAGTTATTTTTCTCATCTCTTTCTGTCATCTCTTTCGCGCTCTGTTTCATGTTAAACTTGACGCAAAAGCGTTATCTTTTAGAACCTGTTGAAATTTTGAACATTTTTCTGTTTCTTCTTTCTTTTTCTCTTCTTTCTGATACTTTAAAAATGTGAGTGTGTGTGTGTGTGTTTATTTAACTGAAATTTCAATAGAAGGTTATCTTTATTCTTATCTTTATTGTTGTTTGTGTTACTTTTGTTTGTAGTTATTTTTTGTATTTTTATTTGTAGCAAAATCTTAAAATTCATACTTTTTTTGATTTTATTACTCAATTTTTGTTATCGTTTATTCTTGAATATGTTTTTAAAACCCGATTGTTTTTTTTATTTTAAATAAATTTTGTTTTCTTTGTTTCATTCATTAAATTGTTGTTGTTTATATTAATTTTGTTTGGCTTTTCATTCTAATGAAGAGCAAAGTAACAAACTTTTGTTGTTGTTGTTGGCTAAATTCAAAGTTTTAATTAAATTTTAAAAATATAACAAGAAACTTCTTAATGGATTTTTAAAAGGTTGCAAAAAATATGTTGAAACATTAATAAATTTTAAATTAGATTGAAAACAACATATTAAACACATACACACAAACACACACACACACACACACACACACACGAACACACAGAAAAACAAACAACAGTTTAAAAGCTCCATTAAAAAAGAGTGCGGTGAGGTGAGAAGCAATAAAAAAGTAGAGAATAAAATTGAACCAGTTGATTATATAACTAAATCGCAACTTATTGTGGTTGTTGTTATTGTCGTTGTTGTTTTTGTTAATTTAATCGCATTTAAAAGCTAATTTCTTTCATTAGACGGTGCTTAAGAATTGAGAGGGTTAAAGCAACATACAGGGAGGTAGAGAGAGAGAGAGAGAAAGTGGTAGAGGAAGAGCGAGACACACAGATTTTTATAATTGATCAATTTTATTAATTACGCTTTTAAATGGTAGAGAAATAAAATTGAAGTTATTAATGCAGCGAGGTGATTACGAGTTAAGTACTAAGTAATCGTTTAACTCGTTTAAATATCTTAACTCTCTTCTCTTTTCTTTTTCTTACTCTTCTATAATATAACATGTCTTTCCTTGTATGACATATCTTAATTCTTGTATTCATCCGTTGTTCTTTCAAAGAAGTTAAACAATGAAATGCCGCGAAATGTCTGCCTATCAAGTGCTCTCTTTCTCACTTTTGCTATCTTTCGATCTGCCTCTCTGCTTATTAATAATGCTTAAAAAACAATTGATATCGATTGTCTACTTAACAAGGTTCTAGTTAATCATTCATAATTCATGAATACTTTTCTAGTCCATCCTCGTTCTTCTGTCCGCTATTCTCTACACTCTCCTTAATATCTCTACAGTCTCATTACTCTCTCTGCCTCCCACTCTCTCTCTCTCCCACTCCCTTTCTCTATCTCTCTATTTCATTTTACTTGTAATTCAAGAGTCCGTGAGACTAACAATATGGCAATAATTATTGATTTTTTAAATTCACTTGTTTTCTTTTTTTGCTATTCAATGCGACGAACTCATCGTTGTCGCTGGTAATTTTAACGATGACCAACTTGTGTACAAGTCTGTGGTATTGTCTACAAACATACAACAGATTGTAGAGAATTTCAGACTAAGAAAAGTCTCGGAGCTAAAAAACAACAAAGGCAATCTCCCCAGACTGATTCTAAACCTTTTCCACTTTTCAATCAAAAGTAATCATCAAATAAATCAAAAATAATAAAAGTAATTATTATAAAATTATATTTTCTGATTAACAAGTGAGAGTCTCTGATCTACAAGTGCAATAGGTGTAGATTATACATCGATTAACAGATTCTCTCCCGATTACAGGAAGTTGGTTACTTTTAAACAAATATTTCAGACATGAATTCATCAATCCATCTGAGGCCAGAGGTTGTTACAATTTCATAGAATGAGTGGTTGATTTTCTATTCGTGTTTGCTAAATAGAATCAATAGAAGCCAATAGAAGAACCTAACAACAGCAAGTCAATCAAAACGATTATTTTTGTGTTATAATATTTCTCTCTCACTCACTCCTAACTATTTTCCTATAGTTTTCCTAACTATTTCTCTATCTATTGGAATGATATTTCAATTATTATTGCAATTATACTTCAGCACTTGCTTTTCATAATTTCTGAAATTAAAATTCTCGATCACGTTACACATTCAGAATTTCTTCTCATTTAATGCGAAGATTTCTTATCTCATTTCAATCTAAAAAAGGTTAAAAATAAAAAACAAACCAAAGAAATTCGAAGTAAACTAAACTCCAACTTTTTTTATATTCTATTAAATAAACACTCGTTTAAAATTCTCAGTTTTTCCATGCTTATAACAATTTTTTACATGTTGTTGTTGTGGCAGTTGGTGTTGTTGTTGTACTTTTTATGATGGCGGTGGTTAAGTTTTCTATGAAACCCACGTCAACAGAGACGTGATACTTGATATGGCGGCGTCGCTGTCATGTTGACATGCATTTGAAAGCTTCAACTTCATCGTCGAATTTCACACGAATAGAAACACAAACAATTAAATTTAATTAATTAGATAATCATGATGATGATTGGCGATTGCAAATTGCAAATTGAAATTTAAACCTTTATTTAAAAACACGCAATGCATAGAAGTTTATTCAGCAACAGTTATTAAAAGTAATAAAGGATTAAAATAAAACATGAGATCGTGCGCTACTCTTACTCTCTCTCTCTCTCTCTTTCACACTTCTGTTGCCGGACACACGGCAAGGGTTGCCATTCACACGAACACACTCACACACACACACACACACACACACACACACACACACACACACACTCTACATACAACACTAACCCCCTTATTCAGAGAGTCACCTGGAGTGAGTCTGACGTCGTCGTCGAAAAGTCACCTGAGTGGAAGTCGTCGTATTCACAGAGTCACTTTTTGAAAGGTGACTAGCTCTTACGTCGTGCTCACCTCAATTTACGTTGCGCTCATATATGACAGCTTGGTTTGTGTACTAGGTAGCATTTTGGTGTTACAACACAAAAATTTTACTATGGTGTTTATGTTGAAATAATAAAATTCTTAAAAAATAGATTTTTTTTTCGCGAAATTAGATTTATAAATGTAGTAAAAATAAAGAATAACCTTAGGAGTTTATGAGAGGAATGTTTATTTGGTTTTTCTATTGTATTTTCGTCATTTAAATTGCATAAAAATATATTAACATTGGTTTTTCTCTTGAAAATTTGCAACACTGTAAAATTGTAAACAAATGGGAATTCTAAACAATTGCAAAGTGCAAAGTTTTGAGTTATGTTTATCAAGCTCAAAATTTGTTAGCGAATGTATAATTTTTAAATCTGGATTCTTTAGTGCCACTGGGTCCACCTCATATAACCGCAATATCCGCATGAATTTGTCCCAGCTTAATTTTGGTGCGTTGGTAATTGTAACATATGTATGTAAGAAAGTGCACATATGGCAATTAAAACGTTAATAGGCCCTTTCCTTTTCACCCTGTATTCGGTTGGATCCAAAAACAGGGGCACCTCTAGCTACTTCTGAAATTATTCCATTCCATGTCCCGCACCAAAACTTCAAATTGTAGCGATGTTGTAAATTGTACGCTATATCTTAAGAATTATTAAATTATTTAACAAAAATTGTTGTAATTATTCATTATTTATTTAAAAACTTTATTGTTTTAGCTTTTCTTTGTTATATCCATATTATTTATACATATTCACAATTCTATACTTTGTGTTTATTGTTAATTTTCAAGGATCAAAAGAAAATAACGGGAAGCAACGATTTTTTTAGCAAAGTTCTATAAATCGAAAAGAAACAAAGTAGAAAAGAGAAATTTTCTTCGCGAAAATATTATACCCATTTTCTCCAGACAAAAAGTTTTTCAAAATAATATTATGTAATATATATTTATTTATTTTATAATACAATAAAATATAATTTTAACACAAAAAAAATCATAGGAGATAAATATAAAAAATAAGCAATAACTTGCAAAATATTTCATTTTTAAATATAATAAAAATAAATCATAAAAGATAAATATAATTTAAAAAGTAACAATAACCCACAAAATATTTCATTTTTAGCAAGAGACGACACCTAAGAGGCTGTCGTCATATTTGACAGCTCAAGTCGGCGTTTGTCGTCTCTGTGAATAGGTTTTTGCTCACCTCCAAACTACGTAAGACACGACACCATGCTTAGCTAAGACACCTCGTCGTCTCTGTGAATAGAAAAAGACGACAAACAGCTGTTTTAGACGACGACGACAGCTAAAAGTGACTCTCTGAATAAGGGGGTAAGTGAAAACATATAAAACACCAACACCTTCATACATTCCTTCCTTCATGTATGAAATGCATAAGATTGGAATGACATGCATACGTATTCATCGTACCTACAAAATAAAAATGCAACAACAACAACGACTCGAGTAAACAATAGAGAAGCGTAGAAGAAGAGCGAGTGAGAGCAAATGAGAGAGTATGTAAGACAGGGACAGAGAGAAGTTTTTTCAGACACAAAATCTTGTTTGCCATTGAAATTGAGTAAAATTTGTAGCAAAACTTCTATATATATTGTGTATGGTGTAGAAAGTTTGAATTAGTTGTTGTTCTTCTTCTTCTTCTTGTTTTATCATTTATACACCACCACACACGAACTTCTATTACTTTCGTAGTGTTTTTTATTATTATTTGTTTATTTATTGTTATTTATATTTTGTAATTTATTTACAACATACATACATTGTTTTTGTAGAAAATTCATTGAATTTATTTAATAAATTCATTATATTTTATTTCTTTTTGTTTCTTTTCAGGTGAGATTCGCTGATAGGGATTTTTTTGTTCTTCTTTCAAATTTATTAACAAATAAACATATAAGTAAGTCGGTAAAATTAATTAATTAATTGATATATTGATTGATTGATAATTTAGTAGTGTAAAGTTTTATAAAGTCGAATTCGAAAATCTATCTTAGTTAGATTGAAATCTTAGTGAAATCTATATTCACTGCTATCAAGGTACTAACTAACTAACTGACGACTAACTAAAGTTTTACATCACAGAACGTGTTACATCACCGAAGTGATCCGGTGGCGGTAAAGAAAGGCGGGTTTACACACGGTTTATCTAATATTGATTCATGGAAACTGGACATTGAGGCACAACGAGAGGGCACTACGCTCTGATATCTTTAGATCCCGTTTAGTAGAAGGAGAAACGTTAGAATATTACTCCTGTGTGTGTCTGTTGTTGGTTACAAGGCTACAAGCATTGGGTTTCATTAGGGGCTCCACAGGTCTCAGGAAACAATAAAAAACTTCGTACGTACGTGTATCCCTCTCAGCCTTCATACGACCCGATTTCCTTCCCGTTGGGTCATCCTTCCCTTCCCGTTGGCTTGAAGGCACACAACGAGCCTCTTCTGGCCTGAGTGTGGGTGTTACCAGCTCCTCAGATCCTAATCTATATTTTATTTTTAAAAATCTTCAATATTAATATCTATATTATATATTACATTATCTTTATTTTTAATATTAAATATTTTTTTATAAAACATTTTTATCCATGTTATTTGAAGTGTTCGCCCTTTTCTCAACGCAGGGTCCTTTTATTAAGCTAAACCGTGGTTCAACTGGTTGGGCAAAAAATAATGCCATTTCAGTTGGAAACAGTTTAAGTCCAACAAATGGGACAGAGTAAAAGAAAAGACGTCCAGTTAGTGAATGAAGGGCAGTTCGTTGTCCCAGACGATTGGAAGGAGGACGGAATAACCGAGGCACGAACGCACGGTTGAATCTTAAACTAAACAAGCTGACGAACTACTTTCAGCACATAGTGAAAGCATGAGAAAGAAACTAAAGAAGTTTAAAAGAAGATGAGAAAAACTGTTCCTTCAAGTAGACTGAAGGACCATGAATCATACACAAAGTATCGTAATGTAACGAAATCTGTTTTAACGTAAATCCTATCAAATAACAAATGACTACTTTTTGATATCTTAAATATATTTGCTTAAAGCTGTAGAAAAGCTGTATCACTTTAAAAAAAAGTAACCCATCTTGAATTAAACCATGAGTAACAAACAATCTCTGAGACAAAATCTGAAGTTCACTAGAGATGTGGGAAAAATGTCCTTTAAATTCTTTCCGTCTGTTTATTTTGCTTCGTCTTTATTCGTTAAGTCTTCTCTGTACTGTCGGCCTCTGTAACTCTCTCAGCCTCTCTGACTGACTCTCATCTCTCTCATCTCTCTGAACGCTTTCGTATTGCTCCTTTCCTCTCGCTGCTTTTTTCCCCTTCCTTTTCTTCTTCTCTCTGTCTGTGTATATCTCTTTCGATTCGTATTTCTAACACTCAGTCTGTTTGGATCTGTCTTTCTCTACCTCTGGCTTTGTCTCTGTTTATCTCGCTTTCTCATCTGTCTTGTTCTTTCTTTGTCTGTCTACCCCACTTCCACACCCCTTCCGTTGTGTTTCCTTTCCTCCTCTCTTTGTTTGTCTGTTCAAAATTTTTCCAACAAGATTTCGTTTCCTTCGTCGTAAGTCGAATTCCGTTTTTCCTGTCTGACTATTAATACGCGGGTTTTTCTTGTGTCTTCCTTCCACCTCCTCCTTCCATTTCCTATCTTATCCCGCCCCCTCTTTGATAATTTCTCACCCCGTCCATTTTCCTGGCGCATTATTTTCATGTTTGTTTAGCTGTCTGTTTATTTTGCATTTCACGTTGCTCGCGTTTGTTTTTTTTGTTTGTTAAGTCATATTATTACTCTCCTCTGTTCTTTTCTCTTCTGGCTCTCTCTTCGCTGCTCTTCGTTTCCTTTTCCTGCATTATAAGCTACTTTATGCATTTATCTTGGCTTTTAAAATAATGAGGCAGGTGGCTCTTCTGCTCTCTTATGTCACGTCTTAATGTGCCCAGTGGCATTGTCATCATCATCATCATCATCGTCGTCGGCATCATTATCATTATAACCATAATCGCTATCATCATCATCGTTGCCATGGCCACTGGTCGTATCGTCATCATTTCATCAAATCAGAGTAGAATGCAAAAATATTGAATGCAGCGCCTTGCAATTTACATACATGTGGCAACGCTGCAGGCAGCACTGACTCTGGATGGCTTGAGTAACTGAATCGACTCTACGCTGTTGCAATGCCTCGTATCGGTTCGTTTGTTTGGGATGCTTTCCAACATGAATGTTAATTTTTTTGTGTTAATTTAATGTTCATGTTTTGATATTTGTTAAAGCTTTTGTGTAAATAGTTTCTCACAATTTCTACAACTTACTGGAAATCACTAGTTTATTCACCATTTCTTTCTCTCCTTTTACTTGTCTCCCTCTAGCAAATGTGTTAAATATGTACGTATTTCAGCGTTAAGTTAAATATGTATTTAAGTGTGTTTTGGGTTTGCGTCTTTGCTAAGTTATTTAGTACACGTACAGTCAGGGACATAAGTATTCGTACAACCCATTTATATCGAATATCTTCAAAATTTTGTAAAATATTTAGAAATGTTAAATGCAGTTTCATTTTGTATATACTTTTATTTGATTAATTTCTAAAAAAAATAATATTGTAGAACACATTTTTTAAAAAAGTACGAAATAAGCAAAATTCATTGGGACAAAAGTATTCGTACAGCTCCTAATATCAGTACTACGTACAATTCATTGTGCGTTGCTATTTTGCTTGTTTACAGTTTTATGTAAAATACCGTTATATTTTCGTCGTAAAGCTATTTTTGCGACAAAATACTTAATTGTTTTTAAAGTTTCGAGCAATAAGTAAGCTTACAATGGGCAAGCGTAAGGAAGTAAGTTTGGATATCAAATATTTAATAATTGAAGAACATAAAAAAGGAAAATCGCTCCGATGTATTAGTGCATTTGAACATTTCACGATTTAATATATTGTTAACAAATATCAAAACAATGTTTCCGTTGAAAATGTGCCTAGGACAGGACGACCAAAAAAATTTCTAGACGGGATGTGCGTATGGTTTTGAAAGAAGTCCAAAAAAATCCAAGAGTTATACGGGCGGAACTAGCAGAACACCTCGGTAATACAAGAGGAACAGTTGTTCATCCAAAAACCAATGGGGAGTATTCTATATTTCTGCGGATATGCGAGCAGGGTACCTCGAAAGAAACCTCTTATCAGACAAAAAAACCGACAATTTCGTTTAGAATCGCCAAGCGTTACATAAATAAGGATGAGGAATTTTGGGAAAAGGTATTATTTACGGATGAAACTAAAATAAATCTTTTTGGAAATGATAGCAGCGGAAAAGTGGCCCAAAAAAATACACAAAAACAGATGCACAACATTTGATACCAAGAGTCAAACACGACGGTGAAAGTGTCATGGTATGGGGTGCAATGGCAGCCAGTGGAGTAGGATGATTGGTCCTTATAGATGGTATAATGGATCAGCATCAATATAAACGAATATTGGAAGGCAATTTGAAGGCTTCCGTAGATGGTTTGGGTCCTGGCCAACGTTGGATATTCCAACAGGACAACGACCCGAAACATACGGCGCGTTCAGTCAAAGAGAGGTTGCTTTATTATGCACCAAGTCCAATTAAATTCACCTCCTCACTCCTCCATCGACTGACCTGAAACCCATCGATCACTGTTGGAAACTTTTGAAGCGTAAAGTTGGTACAAATCGGAGCAAGGATGATCTTAAAACTGCTTTGGAGGAAGCCTGGAAGGAAATATCTTCAGATAGTACAAAAAATTTAGTCCGATCGATGCCCAGAATACTGCAGGCTGTGATTGATGCGAACGGAGGACCCACAAAGTAGTGATTATCAGAAAAATATAAAAAGTTATATGTACAGTGGCTCACAGCTTATTTCATGCAGGTACAATATACAAATTTCGAATGCTGTATTTCGAAAACCAAAACGTATATCGATCCAATTTAAACGCCAAATTGTTGATATGAATGTGAAGTTTAAATAAGGAACTTAATTTATTTTCTTTTCTTACTCATTAAGTACTTAAAAATTTAAAACAAAAAACATTTCTAAATTTTATGTCACAGCTTATTTCATGCAGTGTACATTTCGTAAAAATAAATTGAATGAATGAATCAAAAAAATATTTAATATTTGGTGTGATATCCTTTGGCCTTTATTACAGCGTTTAGCCTAGCTGGCATTGACTGCACTAGTTTTTTAGTATATTCTGGTCCGATTTTGTTCCACTCTTCCAAAATTGCACTTTTCAGCTGTTGTTTGTTGCTTATGTGGTGTTTGCGGATGTTGTTTTCCAAGAAAGACCATAAATTCTCGATCACGTTCATGTCGGGTGACTGGGCCGGTGGATTCATTAAATGTGGGCAATTCCATATTAACCAGGTCTGTACGATAGCCGCTTTGTGTTTTGGGTCGTTGTCCTGGTAATAACGGAAATCCTCACGTATTCTAAGTTTCTCGGCACTTTGGAGTAGGTTCTCTTTAAGTATATTCAAGTACATTGTTTTATCCATAGTACCCTCAACAAAGATTAAATTTCCGACACCGGCTGCGGACATACACGCCCATACCATAACACTGCCACCACCATGTTTAACAGTTGGCTTGATGTTGCTTTTCTGGAGCTCGGTATTGTGTTTCCGCCAAACGTAAGTCATTCCATCTGAGCCAAAAAGATTGAACTTCGACTCGTCAGCAAAAATCACCGTCTTCCAGAAATCAAAAGTCTTAGTTTCCAGCTCCCTGGCGAAGGCAACTCGGCTTAGTTGGTTTTTTTTGCTAATGAATGGCTTCTTTCGTGCTACTCGGCCATTGAAGTCATGCGCACGTAGCACCCGACGCACAGTTTCGACGCAAGCTGATTTGCCAAGTTGCTGCTGAATCTCAGTGGTTAGTTTGGGAGCCGATAGTTTTGGGTTTGCTTTAATTTTGCGTACAATTAAAGACTCGTCACGTTCATTAAAAATTTTATTTGGTGCACTTCGGCCTTTATTTTGAATTCGATTTTCATGAACGAAGCGCTCAATTATACTTTGCACTGTTGCATTACTCAAATTAACTATTTCACCAATTTTTCGTTGGGATTTTCCACTTTTGAAATGGTGTATGACCAATTATCGCTGTTCAATGGTTGTACGACGGCCCATTTGACTTAAATTTTTGTACCGATCACTTGACTCTCAAAAACACACTAAAAATGGCATCAAACAATAATTGAACGCGAGTTATAAGAACTAGAAAATCAAAATACCGTTAATCGCGCGACTAGCTGTCGCCACAACGAAGACAAGTACGTGCATGAAATAAGCTGTGAGCAAAGTTCTTGCTGTGCAGCTGCATTTCGATCCTTTGCTTGGGTGAGACTCTATTTCTACGAAATTCTGCTCTGCTTCCTATGTTAGTAAAGCATTTGGCTAAATATTTACATGTAAAACTTTTTAAAATTCCGACTGTTTTTCATGTTATTGTAATCTAAATTGTTAAATTGGAGCTGCATGAAATAAGCTGTGAGCCACTGTATATACAAGTTGTACGAACACTTTTGTCCCAATGAATTTTGTTTCTTTTGTACTTTTTAAACAATGTGTTGAATATTATTATATTTTTTTATTAATTACTTAAATTAAAGTATATTTAAAATAAAACTGCATTTAACATTTTTAAATATATTACAAAGTTTTGAAGATATTCGATATAAATGGGTTGTACGAATACTTATGTCCCTGACTGTATTTCTGTGGCCACAAGCAATAATAAGTAATTAGAATTTTAACTCGAGTCAGGATGAAAATTAGTTATTACTACCATTAAATTGGGCTTATCCAGTTTTAATTATCCATATCTTGAGAAACATTAAAATTTGAAGCCTTTAAATTCTCCGCAGAAGCTGGGAACTCTGGGGTCATTATAAGGTTGTAATTCCGAAATTACTGGGATATTAATATTTTCTGAATTCAAACTTAAGCTCAGACAAAACCTGACTGAATTGTTTTCAGACGGACATGATGAAATGGTTCCCGTTTCTTTTTGCAAAGAAATAAATTCATTGGCAGGTAAATTGCGCAAATTACGCTTCGAGAATCCGTCCATGGATATGTTTCTATATATATTTTACTTACCAAATCAAAATTCTATTAACACAAAACTATTTAAATATATGTATGTATAAATATTCATTGAAAAATTATTTTTTAAAGCCTTTGACTTAGACTTTTTTAACAAAAAAGTCTTTGAAAATTGTCCTTTTGAAAAATTGTGAATCATGTGTCACTACTTCACAATTTTATCATAAATGCTTAAATATATGAAACAGTTCACGAAAATTCCCGAAGCTTGTAAACGATGGCACGAATTTAAAACTGTGCATATTCCCTCTACATTCGCTTTTCATTACATTGTATGCGGAGGTTGTGAGTACTTACATCTTCGTATAACTTCCCGTTTACATTTCAAGTACTTCGAATTTATGCACAGCGTCATCATGCATTCATCGATGATTTTCAAATTACTTTCGATTTTTTACCACTGGGATGGTATTAAAATGAGAGCCTCTTCTTACTGTACAGGTAGTTCTGAGTGATAGAACATCTTACTCACTAAAAAATAAAAAATAATTACATATTTAAATAAAAAACATTTTTCTATAAAACGTTTTTTAATGAACCAAAAAGTTTAAAATAATTTTTCTAGCACCATAAAGAATTTATTATTCTTCGATTCGATTATTTAATTTTTTTAAATTTTGTACAGCTTGATTTCAAAGAGATTGCAGATATTTTAAGCATATTTTTATTTATTTTCTGTTTGATTGATTTCGGAATTTTTAAAAATAATTTTCTCAATATGTTTAATTCAATACATTTTTTAGTTTACATACTAATCATTTATAATTAATCATTTATATTTTTCATTATAATTTAATCATTTATATTTTTAATATTTGTATATTGAATAATGTATCTATTATATATTTTTAGTTTATTTACTTTTACGTATTTTCATATGTTAAAAAGATGTTTCATACGTATAAAAGACGTTCACTTCTTCTTCTCTGCTCCATTGTTGTTGTCTATTGTAAGAGACACATACAACAAACACAGAGGGTACGAATGGGTGGAAGTGTGGTCCTTGAAAGAAATTACTTAACCTTGGAATATTTAATAAAAACATTTCTTGAATGAGAGGTCAAAATTATAGTTGGGAAGAAATGCGTCAACAAGGGGCTGTGTCGGAAGGAGAGGCGATGAACCGCAACCGAAGTACACTTTTAGGCGCACTGTAAATAAATATAACTGCCACAACAACAACAACGCAATGAAAACTAATAAACTTTAGACATTTTTAAAAAACGGACTGAAATAATTTATTCCAAAAAAAAAATGCTTTTATTTAAATTGTTGCTCCTAACGAAATCAAAATTTGTCAATGAAAACAGTAAAAGAGAAATAATAAAAACACCACAGAAAGTGAGAGAGAAATACTGTTAAATGTTATACAAAAAAACAGATCATGCAAAGTAAAAACTAACAACAAATAGAAATAGTTTTGTTACCTACCTTCTTTATAAGGAACATAACCCTATATAGCTTAAAGAATAATGATCTATACACAGAAAAATCATTAAACACTTTACCTCGATCTATTTATGGACATTGATGACCTTCAAGCCGCAGAAACATTTTAAGTATATAGACAACACAACAGAATATTATAAAAACATAGAAAAATTAAAAAAAACGACAATAAAGACACGAAGAACAACGCATAAAAACAAGAATTGTAAATTTCAAAGGCGACTGAAGTGAATGACAGAGAGAGAGAGAGAGAAAGAGAGAGAGAGAGAGAAAGAGAGAGAGAGAAAGAGAGAGAGAGAGTGACAGAAAGCGACAAACAAACATGTACGAAGAGAGAAAGAATTAGACAGCCAATCTGTGTGTTTGTTCGTCAGTTCATTGTCTGTCCGTCTGCCTATTTGTCTATTAGACGTCGGATTATATAAAATATATGAATAAAAGCAAATTCCGTATAAAGATACAGAGCATAAAAAAATAGATTAATAACTTTACATGTATACCCTTATGGCAAAAATACTAAATAGTAGTGTAGTGTAATAGTATAATAAACAGATGGGCCGAAGGGCGCATTGTTCACACGAAGAAAGGCGGTTGATTTTGAAACTTAAGGACCGAGGTACCACTCTTCGTTCCATTGTCGAAACACGTGGTTGGCCTGATTGTTTTGTGCAGAACAAAGTTGAAAAGCAGCGAAAAGTGCGAATGAAGCCCGCGAAAGACCAAACAATTGTTACTGTTAGTGGATTGTTATTTTGACTGTAAAGGATCCGTTCCAGCCTTCAAGAGTGATTTCTGCGGATATCAATAATTAAGTTTCTTCCCGAACTGTCAACTTTTATATGAAACATAATTTGTGTTATTTTTTATTTTATAAAAAATTAAGTGGATGAGTAAAGAAATAAAATCAGGTTCTACTTACTCTAGTTTATATACTCGTAACAATCACGAAAACAACAATAGCAACACAAAATAAATAAAAAAAATTCTGAAACAATATCAAGAGCAACAAAACGAATAATAAATAATAACAACAAATAGCACCATACCCACTATATAACCACCATATACATAAATATTACAACAAGTACAACAACAGCATCAGTAGAAAATGAAAAACGAAAACGTAACAAAACTTAACCGTGTGAAATAATAAAGAACAAAAATTTTCAAGTGGAAAACGAACGAAGATTAACAACGGCAACAACAAAAACAAAAGCAACACCACCGCCGCGCAATTAAATAATAAAGCAACAAGTAAAACAATTAATACAACAGCACTAATCAGTGAATAAGGCTTCATCGACACCGGCGCAATATCATGATCCGGTACACCGCACACGTAATGAAGGATGGGCCATCGGCTGGATTCTATGTGAATTACAACTTATTTGGACACTGGCAACGCTGATTCGGTCAAAGTATTTGACAATTATTCAGTGTAAATTCCCGCGCCTCGAAATGAATTGAAATACATACTGGAAAATTATTACAAAGTGAGTGTTGTGTTGGAGAATAGAAATCAGCCGATATGCGAATCTTTTTTAATGCACACGCAGTAAGTTTCCAGAGTTAGTAAAATTCGTTCAGCTCATCATTGTGTGTTATGTATGTGTATTAAACTAAGTATAACTAATTTTCCATTTTTCAGTAGAATCGAAGTAAACAATTTGTTGTCATATATTTTAAAATGCTTGAAGCAAGAGTTTTCCTTTAATGTATTACAAGACATGTATTCACTTTCGCTAAACAACCGGACGAAATAAACGGCAAATAGAAGTGGCGATCGAGTTGCCCGCGAATACAGCGATGGTGTCTACGACCGAGTGCTCGATACCGGATACCGTACCGCGCCGATGTGCGTTCAGTCTAAAACGTAAACTCATTGATATTCGTCGTTTACTCGAAAGAAGGCAGTGTCGTTTGATGCTGTTAGTGATGATGTTGTTGTGGCTGTTGTTGTTTTTATTACTACTCTTGCTTGTTGTGTTGAAGTTTTAGTTACTGTGTTATCATTCTTCTTCTTGTTCTTATTGTTCTCGTTACTGTTTATAGTGTTGTTGGTGGTTTTCCCAAAAACGTTTGCCTACACAAGCTGTGTTTACTAAGCTCTTGATTAAACCGGTTTTGTTTTTGTTCGTTGTACTTGCATTCTGTTGTTTTATTTAATAAAATTAATTTTTTTGTTGTTGAAAATAAATTTCTGCTATGTTCATCAATGCGTAATATTTTTTAAGGTTTCCTTTTATTAAATTGTCTAGTTACAAAAAAAAAATTAATTACTGTTTTGTAATAAACTTTTGTTAGGGAAAAATTTTTCAAAACTTCATATTTCATAATAAAAAATTTAAGGCTTTTAAGACTTCTTTGCTGTTATAGAATTAT
The DNA here is from genome assembly GCA_949629155.1 of Myopa testacea. NCBI lineage: Eukaryota > Metazoa > Arthropoda > Insecta > Diptera > Conopidae > Myopa > Myopa testacea. The sequence goes on along the minus strand of OX451348.1, from coordinate 12,204,346 downwards.
TAATTAATTTAAGACGGATAAAACTCAACATTATAAGCAAGCAAGAGGACTTTTAACAAAAAACTCATCTATTTAAAAAAATCACTGAAGCAGAAAACTATTTCAAATACAAACCAAGGAAAAAACATGTTAATTTATTTATTTTCACTTAAAACCATTTATAGAATAGTTTCCCGTCTTCCCTTTCTTCAGCTCTCCTTCCCTTTCCACATCGTACCAGGCTACTCTCCATAATTGCTCAATGAATATAAATATTTAGACAATAAATATAGACAAACGTAGATATAGAACAACAACAACAGCAGTAGCAGCAGGTTGACACCTGTACTATCAATGACGCTTGCTAAACACCTGAAGGCACCTTTAAATCATGTGTGTTAGAGAGAGAGAGAAAGAGAGAGTGAAGAATGGAGGTGCGAAAAAATCAGCGAGGTCCGAAGTCGTCTCCGTAACCCGTTGTGACGATGAAGCGATGCGCTGTTCTTATTTTTAAATGAAATTTTTTCAACCGTGTTTTTTAAAAAAAATATTTTATAAATTAAAAGATTTTTCTGATCTGATATAGAAATGGAAAAAAAAATCTGAAAAAAGAATAAATACTCAGTAAAAATAATAAACTAAAATACAAAAAAAAAAAACGAAAGAAAAGATTTTAATAAAATCTCTTTTGTTGTTTTTCTACTTTTTTTCCTTCGTTTCTTCCTCCCTTTTTTTTTTGTTATAGTCTCGTTTATTACTTTGTTATTATTATTTATTACTTATTATTTTTATTATAATAATTATTCTAGTTGTTATCATAGTCATTATTATTGTTATTATTATTATTCTTATTATATATGTATATTATTATTATATGTAATTATTAAGAAAAAAAAATTACTATTATATTTATTATACTTTTACTTAAATTATTATTATTATAATTACAAAATATAAAATATCCTGCAGATGAGCCTTAATAACATCGCGGGATTATACAACACGAAACAACAACAACAATAATCTTGAATAATGAAATTTAAGCGGAATGTAAATAATCTGTACTTAAAATGAATGTAAAACCAGAAAGAGTGTTAACTTCGGCCTGGCCGAAGTTCATATACCCTACACACTTGTACTTAGAAATGAGGCGTGGAAATGGTCTAATTTTTTTCGTTTTCAATCTCAAATAGCCTGTGATGACAGAGAATATTCGTGCCAAATTTGATGAAAATATCTCTATTCGTGCTAATGTAATCGAGTTTTATTTAATTAGTGGGCGGACCACGCCCATTTTGGTAGTCTGTTTTGGTCAAAGACAGTTGATTTGTGAATAAAATTTCAACCTGAAATTCTTTCTACAAGCTGATAAATTGAGCTATAAGCATGAATTAATTTATATTTACTATAAAAAGTAGGCGTGGCGATGGTCCGATTTTGCCCACTTTCAATACGAATGAGTTTCTGATGATAGACAACATTCGCGCCAAATTTGATAAAAATATCTTTATTCGTTTTCCTGTAAACGAGTTTTATTTAATTACTGGGCGGACCACGCCCATTTTTGGTGATCTGTTTTGATCAGAGACAGTGGACTTCTGGACAAAATTTCAACTCCAAATTCGTTCTACAAGCTGAGAAATTAAGCTATAAGCATGGAAAAATTTATATTCAGTATAAAAAGTAGGCGTGGTAATGGTCCGATTTTGCCCATTTTCAATACCGATGAGTTTCTAATGATAGACAATATTCGTGCCAAGTTTGAAGAAGATATCTCCATTCGTTCTTGTAATCGTGATTTCCACAGACAGACAGACAGACAGACGGACGGACATGGCTAAATCGACTCAGGAGATCACGCTGATCAAGAATATATATACTTTCCTATACCTGTCACGCCTCCTTTAATGCGTTACAAACGGAAGCAGTAAGTGAATATACCCTATTCACTTCGTGTGTAGGGTATAAAAATGAAAATAAAATTACAAATTATTATTAAAAAATTATTATTATAATTATAAATATTATATTATTATTATTTTTATATATATTTCTGTATTTTTGATCTGTTTTTTGTTTTATTGCCTTGTTTTATTTGCCGTTTTTTTTTGCATTCTTCTATTTGATTGTTTTGCGCCCTCTTTTTTCTTTTTTGCCTTGCTCTTGGTTTTCCTTTATCCCTGTTTATTTGTTTTATTTATTTTTTTTATGGTTTTTTATTTCTTTTTCTTTGTCCTTTTCATCCTTCTTTTGTTTCTAGTTCTTTTTAGTTTTTTTTTCTAAGTTTTCTATGCAAGAAATTGGCACATTGGTGGATGTTACTGTGGTTCTTGTGATGTTATTGTTGGCATAACCTTAAATGTTCCTGCTGATGACGGGGGAGCGTGTGTGTGTGTGTGTGTGTGTGTGCCTTTATCTGTTTGTATTTCTTAAACCCTACACACACACACCCACATACAGCGCAGCGTACATTAAATGCAATACGTGGTTGTATTTGTTGTTGTTACTTTTGTTGTTCCTTGTGGTTATTCTTCTCCTTATTTCTGCTGCTGTTGTTGTTGGTGTTGTTTTTGGTTTTCGGATTATTATTCTAGCTAAAATTATTATTGTTGTTGTTGTTGTTGTTACACTTTATTGCCGCTGTCGTTCGTCGTTGTTATTTTGTTGTGGTTGATGTTTTTATTGAGTTATTCTTGATGTGGTTTCTTGTTGTTGTTGGTATTGCTTTTGCTGCTGCTGCTGCCTGTTGTGTCACTTGCCGCTTCCCCCCCCCCCCCCCTCCTCCCTCCTCTCTTTCACCATATTTCTGTGGTATTTTCACGTAACTAAAATTGAAACTTTTTAATTAGCTTTTGTGTTACTTTCCAATAAGCTTTTAATGAGATTTTCTTAGCATTTTTTGTTGAAAAATTCTTTTTATTAGATTTAATTTTAGTTGATTCCGTTGTGAGGCTTTTTTTTTTTGTTGCATTTTATTGATGTGATTTGTTGATGTTTGTTGCTGTTGATGTTGTTGTTGGTTTATTTTGTATTACTTACTTTTATGGGTTTTCAAAATCATTAAAAAATGTTTTGATTTATTTAAAATTAAGTTTTGAAGATTGATTTTTCCCTTATTTTAATTTCCTTAAATAAATTGATAGCACAAGCATATGTTATTTTTTTCATTTGTTTTATGTTTAAAGCAACATTTCATGCGTCGCATCCTTCGAGCGCAACGCGTGACATGACATCAGATGAGAAAATACAACAACAACAACAATAAAAGGAAAATAAACGAAAAATTAAAAAAATACAAACAATAAAATAATGAAAAAACCCACAAAGTAATGAATAAGGATCACACAAAATAAAGGATATTCTAAAGAATCTCAAGGAAAATGTTGCCGATGCTATCTTATTTTGTTCCTTGTGTTCATCTTCCACATCCTTCTTGTGTCTCTTCTTCTTCTTCTTATCTTCTTTCATTGTGTCTTTTCACATGTCACAGTTAATCAAGCAGTTCATCAGTCTGTCTGTCTGCGTGTAACGCTTGGTTTTTTTTTTAACTGAGCGGTGACATCAACAATAACAACAACAACAACAATAATAATAAAACTAGGAATAGACTGCGTAGGGGCAGAGAGGGGGAGGGCTGATGAGACGGTGACGGTGATTAAAGCACAACTGTAATTTGAATTTAAATTGTTTTCTTGCGCTGTCAGACAGCATCCAAAAAGCAGCCGAATCATGAGCAACAGCAGCAGCTTTTTTGTGCGCTCCTTGTTTTAATATTTTTTCCACTTCCCCTCCCCTCCCCCGACCTCTCCTCCCGCTCCTCCTTTTCTGCTTCGGTGACCGCCTGCTTGTCTGTCTTTTTGCTTGGATGCTTGCTAAATGTTGTTGCATTGCAGATGCTTCTTTTTTTTTTTGCAGTCCTCTACAATTTTTCTATTTTTCTTTCCCATTCTGTTTCGCTTTTTTCGTTTTTGCTTTTGATTTATGCAGCTTTTGATGGCGCTGGCCTTCGATTTTTTCACGATTTTAGGTACAATTTTTACACATTTTTCAGAATTTTTCACACTTTATGGGTTTATATTTTCATCTCTTCCCCTCTTTGTTCTCCCCACCTCCACACGCATGTCCATTCCCCATTGAGGCATCAATGTTATTTTATCTCTTTTCTTTTTTATTTTAAACGTTGATTCAAAAGTTTCTCATACGTCGCGATGTACATACACACACTTTATTATTATTAAGTGTACAAATAAGTTTCCTCGGTTTTTTATAAAAATTTAGGAATTTATTGTGAAGGAACAGTACATTACGTTTTATTCAAAGTATTTTCCATCATTTGCCACTACTTTTCCCCATCTTTCTGGCAACATTCGGATACCCCGTCGAAAAAAATCTTCATCTTTTGACGCTATCCACAAATCTACCCAATTTTTGATGTCTTCATATGATGTGAAGCGCTGCTCAGACAGACCATGCGCCATCGACCGGAACAGGTGATAATCAGAAGGGGCTAAGTCTGGTGAATACGGCGGGTGGGGTAAAACTTCCCAGTTGAGTGTTTCCAAGTATGTTTTTACCGGCGCCGCAACATGTGGACGAGCATTATAGGGTAAAAGAATAATTTTGTCGTGTCTGGAGTAGTAATGGGCGCGTTTTTCCTTAAGTGCCCGACTCAATCTCATCAATTGTGTGCGGTAGAGAGCTCCAGTAATGGTTTCGCTTGGTTTGAGCAATTCATAATACACGACACCAAGCTGATCCCACCAAATACACAGCATGAGTTTCACGTCAAACTCACCGTTCTTAAACTTTTGAAACCATTCCTGACAACTTCTCTCACTGCAGCTTCACCATATGCTTCTAGAATCAATCGATGCGCCTCAGCTGCAGATTTTTTCAAATTAAAGAAGTAAATCAAAAGTTCCCGCAAATGATGCTTATTCGACACAAAACTTGACATTTTTGCAGGAAAAAAATTACGTGATGCTGATACAGAATCACTAGTACTTTAAGGTTGGTGTTGGTGTTGCCGGATGACGAAACTTGGGATATTACGTTTTACATCTGACAATTTCTCCATAACCTTCTGGTGGGGCCATCTTTTGACAAACCGCGGAAACTTATTGGTACACCTAATAGCTCCCCATATAATAATAATAATAATAATGATATTAAACATAATAATCCCAATGATAATACAACATAAAACATATTACATAAACTTTAATGAAAGACGGTTAGGTACCTGTTGGCCACGCCCCCCTCATTGTATCACGTTTATTATTTCTGTTCACCGTATAACGGTTGCTTCCCTCGGTTGCTAATCTCTATTGTTGTTGTTGTTTCTGTATACAATGCGATCTATTTTGGGTCAAACAGACACAACTGAGCAGATAGGAAAACAAGCAGTCAATCACTCAACCAGTCAGTCAACCCCTCAACCAGTCAGTTAACCCCTCAACCAGTCAGTCAATCACTCAACCAGTCCGTCAACCCCTCAACCAGTCAGTCAATCACTCAACCAGTCAGTTAACCCCTCAACCAGTCAGTCAATCACTCAACCAGTCAGTCAATCAACCAGTCAGTCAGACAAACATTCAGTGGATCAGAAATCAGTCTTCGGTCCACTCTTTCATTGTTCTTAATGTTGCCCTCAGTTTCAGTTGAAAAATCTGACATGAACGAGGTGGCATCACTCTGGTTCAATGTACGTTCATAGAAATAATATGAAGCCTTATTTGTTCACATTGTTGTTGTTGTTGTTGTTGTTCTTCTTGTCGATGCTTTGCTTTTGAAATTTGTTCTTCACGTTCCTTTGTTTCTATAATAAAATAATAAAAAACAAATCCTGTTACATTAAAAAATTGCCTATCCCCGTCTATTCTAATTCCACCACCATCCCCCCCCCCCTCCCCCTCTCCTGAATCGCTCTCGGACTCACCATCCATACACTTGTTAGACATGCACACAGCGAGAGAGAGGGAGGGAGCGAAAGAGAGAAAAGAAAAACTAATTAATTCTTTATACTGTTGCTCTTAATACTGTTCTTTGCTGGAATAGATATTGTTGTTGTTGTTATTGTTGTTGTTCCTGCTGTTGTTGTAATAGCAATGCAACTGCAACAACTACACTATTTAAAGTGTAAACTTCTTTTAAAGTGAAATTAATTTTTGTTCTTTTCATCATCAGCATTGGCTTTTTTTGAACTCTATTTTATTTCGGATTTAAAATGCTGTCGTTTATGTTTTAGTGCACTTTTTCGTCGTTGCATTTAATACTTTACAATACATTCTTGAATGAATTTCCATGAATTTTTTCCATAATATTAAAATTACATTCGTATATGTGATTGTTTATTTATTTAATTTTCTGTTTTTTATCTATTTAAATTCAATTAAATAACGAATTTGCTGGTATTATCGTTATTTTTTATTCTTTTTGTAATCATTTAACATCTTTTTAATTTTATAGAAAATGTTTAAATTATTTAGTTATGTATATTAGTTAAAAGTAAATCATTATTAAAAAATTGCTTTCTAACAAATAGTTTTCAGAAAGTTTTCAGTCCAATCGAAAAGAATTGTTTTAGTTTTTATTCTTATCCTCTTTTTATTTATTATCTTATTTTTTATGCTTCTACGTGCTTCTTCTTCTTGTGATATCTTTCTTTATTTTTCTTTTATATTGTGGTTCGTTTTTTTATTCTTTTTTCTATTTCATTTCGATTGAGTTCTTATTTTGTTTTGGTCTGTTATTCTTATCTTCTTTATTGCATCTGATTTTTATTCTTATCTGTTTGTTTTTTCTTAGCTCCAGTTTGTTATCTCCTTTTTATCTGCTTCTTGCTTTTATACCAATAACCGTTGTTTGTTTTTCTTACAACTTTTGCTTTAATAATCGTTGTTTCTTTTATTCATACCACATCCGAAGGTGATATTCACTATCTTCTTCCGTTGGTATCGCATTCAAGGAGGCGTGGCAAATATTGTTAAGTGTATACTACATATTCTTGGTCGGCGTCAGCTTCAGAGTCGATTTAGTCCTGTGAATCCGTTTCTCTGTTCGTCTGTGGAAATCACGATTACAGGAGAACGAATAGAAGCACGGTGATGAACATTCTCCCTGATGGTGGGCTCTTTGATATCGAAAATGAAGAAAATCCGACCTCTGACACGCCTACTTTCAGAGTAAATATTTATGCATCCGTTGTGAAACGTAAAACTTTACATTTTACGAGTATGAAGTTTCAAATGCTGATGTTCCTTAATTCTCTTCAACAATGCTAGGAGGCATTGAAGAGCATTTAAGATATCGCTCCACCCCTCACCCTTTCCCCGTCCGCCTTTCGTTGAAAAAAACCCTTCGAAACTTTATATTCAGCCATAAAAGAGAGAAAGAGAGAGTCGCAGTCGGGTGTCGATTACCGTTGCTCAGGCGGTTGACGAAGGAACGCCGACGAGCTGATCGCGGCGTCGAGGGTGGGGGTGGTGAGTGCTGGTCAAAAGCAACGACAAAGCTTTCGTACAGAGCAACATTTTTGTTTATTATTTTAAGCTTCTTATTTTCACAAAATTTTTAAATTATTTAATTTTGAATTTTCTCCCCTTTTTCAAAGGAATTTTTGGTTTTTTTGCAGCTTTGTTAATTCTTGACAATGAAACTTGACAACGTTGCTGATTTTAATAAAAAAAAAATTTTATTTGTGTAATTTTATCGTGATTATTGTTATCATCATCATAATTTTTGGCAACCTCGAAGTATTGCGAACAAAAAAACTGAAATATTTTTAATTTAATAAATGAAATCATATCAGCGATGCCAGAAAATTATCTGGCGTGCCTCTGAGAGCAGCCAACAAACAGACGATTTGGCCAATTTTAAAACTCTTAATGATTGAGTAATTGATGAATTATTTGTGGTGGATAACTACAAAGAGTTTCAAATATTTTTTATTTAAAATTTAACATTTATTTCTTGAAGAAAGACTCTTATTAATTTTCAAGCGTCGCTTTAGATCGTTTTTCTTATACTGTAAAGTGTTATTTTCTAATATTTTCTTTCTTTCTTCCCTTATTTTCTGCAGATGATGTCGAACGGTTGAAACCACCGAAGCGCGGCTTCTTCCAATCGTTTCTGTGCTGCTGGCGCCGCAATCGAACGAAAACCAATCAAAATGGAACTCCAATCGATGGGTCAACTACACCGCCACCACTACCGGACCAACAAAGGTACCTTCTACCTCAGGTTAGGCACTCGGATATGCACAAGAAATGCATGGTCATCGATTTGGATGAGACACTTGTACACAGTAGTTTTAAGGTAAGAACAAGAGCAAAACTATTCTCACAATTATTCATTTAAAAGAAATGTGAGCAATTATAAGGCAAACTCAGTTATCTTACCTCAGAAAGAGATTTCTTTTCAATATAAAAGCCCTTCATTCATTTAGAAACATCGATTTTATTGGTTAAATGATTGGTGAATCAGTAAATGACTAAACAGAAATAATTTTTTCCCCAGAACGCCAATAAAAAGCTCCACAATTTGTGGAGTTCGCCACACCGTACTTTTTCGATGAACCTGCAACCCTGCAACCGCTCCTTAAGTGCTCCTTAAGATTGCTGCCTTATCTTTTAAAGTTAAAAACTTCTGGTTTTAAGTTCTTTCGTTATTTTGTGTTATTTTCAATGTTCAATGAATGTACTTTGTTTACAAATAAACGTTAAAAATAATCTAGTTTCTTAACAACATTTATTTCGAAACATGGACACATTTATTGCTACATTTTTCTGAAGCAGAGGACACATTTAATTGTGTGGTAGCGGCAACACTGGTCTGGTTGCAACTGCTTCTTAAGATACACGCCAACACAAATGCCAGAAGTACTTCAACTAAGGGAAGAGCTGCTTTGTCTTGCCTCTATTTTTCTCTCTCTCTCTCTCTGTCTTTTCCTTTTTTATTTCCTTCTTTCTGTTTCTTTTTGTGACTGAGTGTCTGAACTTCTTGTGTGCGTGTGTGTGTGTGCTTATTATTTGGGGTCACATTCCAGCAGACGTAAGTAACGTTAGCCACCGTCAGACAGGCAGACAGGCAGGCAGGCAGAGAGACTGACAGACTGGAGGACATGCTGTTGTGGTTGCTCTCGCTTACGACTTCGCTGTTTAGGCTCTGTATGTGTGCGTGTGCGTGTGTCTGAAGCTGCATTCTTCTCGTTGACTGTCTTTTCTTTCTCTCTCTCTCACTCTTTGGTTTCTTCTGTATTGTTTCCCAACAAGTGTCCAACATCACAATTGTTTGGTTGGTTGTTTGGTTGGCTGGCTGGCGAGTTTGGTCGTCATGGCCCCTCAACCTGCGCTTTCAACCGATTCGCACCCCACACCCTCTTCCCCAGCACGCTTCTATTTCCTATGTTCTCCTTCTCTTTAACTGCTTGCGTGAGTCATCGTCGAGAACTGATGATGCTTTTTGCTGAACTCATCAAAAATCATTCAAAATACATAAATGAATTCTCGTTTTAAACTCAACTCACTACTGCGTGTTCAACCCCTTCCCCATCCCGCTCTGGGTAGAATTACCGTTTTTCAACCACTGCCAAGCGGAGAAATTAAAAAGAAAGGAACATTTTGAAATTAGCCCCCCTCTCCCCCGCCCTTCTCTCCATTCCCTTCTGTTCCTTCTCCTAGCATTAGTAAAAGTTTCTTGAGTGAGGTTTCTAATCGAAATAAATTGCATTCAATTCAATGGGAACTTCATTTATAATCGCGTACTCGCTCATTCCTATCATTACTACTACTATTATTATTATTCTATCTATTAACTTCGTTCGTGTTCAGCAAGGGAACTTGAGACGGGGCTGTTCCTCATTTATTATTTCTGATCACTTGAATTCCGTCGGTTTATCCAAAAAAATTACAAATCAATTCAAATATAATCCGTCAATCGATGTATTTGAATATATTGAATGATGAGTAAGTGAATAAGTGAGTGTGTAGGTAGACGATGACCAAAAGAAGTCATGAAAAATTTGAAAAAACGAACAACAAAAGAAGAATTAAAGAAAAAATTAAATATATTAAAATTCGTCAGTTCTCCAAGCAAGTCAACCAAAAAAAAGGTTCAAATTCCAACGCGTCCGATGGTAATAATAACAACAACATCAAAATTTAAAAGAAAAGAGCGAAATTATTAATGATAGTCTGATGATCCTCAGTTCAGTTCAGTTTATTAAAAAGTTGCGTTAAATTGGAGCTATTTTTATTATTACTAAACGAATTCTTATAATCTTATTTCTAATAATTACTAAATTGAAAAGAGCTCCATAATATAATACTATATAATTTTGTAAAATTTCCCAAGAAAGGAAATTATTTATTATAAAATTCAATAAACTATCTCCCAAAAAAGTATGTCTAATATATAGTATAGTACATTTGATGTACTCGTATGTATGAGCACTCACATAACTGTTCTCTCATTTACAGCCAATTCCAAACGCTGATTTTATTGTCCCCGTTGAAATCGACGGCACCGTCCATCAAGTGTACGTTCTGAAACGACCCCACGTCGACGAGTTCCTCCGGAAGATGGGCGAATTGTACGAGTGCGTCTTGTTCACAGCATCACTAGCCAAATACGCAGATCCTGTTGCCGATCTGTTAGACAAGTAAGTCGACCACAATCACGATGATCGCTGGCTTCAAATAAACAAACTCTTCTTCCCTTCACTCAATCCATCATCCCCTCACTTCGCAGATGGAGCGTTTTCCGGGCAAGACTATTTAGGGAATCGTGCGTTTACTACAGAGGAAATTACATTAAGGATCTCAATCGCCTTGGTAGAGATTTGCAGAAAATCGTCATCGTTGACAACTCACCGGCGAGTTACATTTTCCATCCGGACAACGCGGTAAGTGAATCGAATGTTAATGAATTCGAGAACATGAATGATTTTTATGTGTGCTTTTCAGGTGCCTGTCAAGTCGTGGTTTGATGACATCAGCGATTGTGAGCTGCTCGAGTTGATTCCGCTGTTTGAGAAACTCAGTAAAGTCGATTCCGTTTATAGTGTGCTGTGCAATTTATATAATCCGCTTAATAATCACAATCAACCACAACCACAACTACAACAACTATCAAACCCTCAAATGCAAATGCAAACGACGCAGCAGCAGCAGCAGCAGCAACTGCAACAGCCGATCACAACAGCCACAACGGTGATCACTCAAGTGGCACAAACAGCGACGCCCACACAATTGACGACCCAACAGAAACTGCATCAGCAACAACAGCATCAACAACAACAACAACAACAACAACAACAACAACAACAACAACAACAACAACAGCAGCAGCAACAACAACAACAACTACAACAATTACAACAACATCAGCAACAACAGCAAAAGCAAATCATTAGTCCGCCCAGTTTAACTGAAGTTGTTATTAAAACGTAACATCAGTGGGAAAAAATGTTCATTAATATTTAATTTAATAAATCGAGAAGCCGAAAAATAAACCGAAGCTAAAGCTGAAGGAAAGCTGAAGCAGAATAACGGAAGCGGAACAAGGGCACGATATATATATATGTATGTATATATATTGTACATATGTACATGTGTATATAGGAATATATACGTATATATGTGATGTAAACGTTCTACACACAAACCAATTATATAATGAGTATATATGAATGTTTGTACAATTGAAGTTATTATATATACATGATGTATATGAAGGAATAGCAAGAATGAAGAAGAAGAAGAAGAACACAGCTAGTTACTAGCCAGAATAAAAAGCAACAAATTATATTTATGTACATATGTATATATATACATACATATATCATACATATTACCGTATTATGATACATTTAAATATATTTACATATATAATATATATGTATTTATATACCACTTTATATTTTTTAACACCAAGAGAAAAAAATATCCTTAATTGTAACAACAACAAAAATATTGCCTAGAACATTAAGAAAAAAAAGTTTAAAAAAATAACTAAATTATTGACATATTTTTTAAAAACACTTTTTTTAAGCGAAACATTTATAAAAGAAGAGTTGAATTGATAACTGTGAATACATATATACATATGTAAGTACGCATATATATGTACATTTAGTATCTATTCATGTATATATGTACACATGTATATGTATATGCACAATTATACAAGAAATCAGCTTCCTTCCCCATACAACAATTTATTCTGTCAATATTATTATGCATAATATTAAATATATTTAAATTAATATTAAGTTGAAAGTTTTATTTTTTTTTATGTAGTTTCAATTTTATTATTATTACAATTTTTCTCTTTTATCCTCACTTTTGTCAGTGTGTCAATCAAATTGTTTGTTTTTAATTAAATAAAATATTTAATATAAAACAGCTAAACAAACATAATAACGAAAAACAAAATGATTTGTATAAACAATTTTTTTATAAATACGCAATTTAATTTTAGCTAAGCTGATTTTTGTTTTAATTTTTTAATTTAACGCTATTACTATTGTTAAGACGATTGATTATGTTGCAAAAAGCGAAAAATATAAAACAAACCGCATCAATAACACCGGAAAAAGAACGAATTTCATTCAAAGCGCTTCTCTCACCCGACCACAACTCGTCCCCCCAGCTTACCACCCCTCCGCACAACTCACCCACCTTCCTTCTCTCAAATCCTTCCTTTGATCGAAATACGCTTTTTTGGTGACTATAAAAGCAAGTTTTTTCAAAGTTTTTGAAAGAAAGAAAAACAACACAACAAACAAACCGAAAGTTTTAATTAAAAATTAAATAAAATGTTTTTAAGAATGCAGTAAACGACACTCGGTACGGTAGCCGGTGTCTCGGGATGGTAACCGATATTTAATTTGAACTGGTGCGGGTCAAAATTTATTACTCAAAACCATTACAATAACTGCACGAACAACAACAACAGCAGCAATCCATTCAAAGCCCACCTTCAAGGAAAAACTTTGGAAAGGAGCTTTTATAGTCACCTCCTTCGTCAAAGAAAAGCAAAAACAAAAAAGCTCAGGCTGCTAAGAGACCTTCAAGAAAAAGAAAATTAAACTAAAACTACATCATAAAACAAAAAACAACAAAAACCTTAAGAAATCCAACCACTCTAATATAAAAAAAAAAATACTCTAAAATCCAAAAAAATCTGCTGCTTTTTTGTAATTTCCAAAATTATATTTTTTTATAAAATTTAAAAAAATATTTTAATAAAAAATTAATCAACATCATCATGAACTGCTTTTCATTTAAGCTAAACTTGGAGGGAGAGAGAGATAAACAAAAACAATTTATAAGAAAAAAATGTCGAAAAAAAGAAAAGAAAAATTAAAAAAACCAAAATATTTCGTTTTATTTAAAGAAAAATTTAAAGCTTTTTGTAAAGAAAAACAAAAGAAAAAAAAATCGCAAACGAAAACTCGTACATTAAATAAAAATCATCATTTATAAAAAAGAAACGCGAAAAAAACGTTTTAAACGTTATTTTTATATATCATATATACACTCATAAAAATTAACATTAAAGTTAAAAAAAAATATCATAGAATTAAATTTCTTTCAAAGTAACATACACAAATACAGCTTGAAACAAACATACACACACACACCAAGACATTATTTAATATATTAACACTACTAAGCCACACATGCATACATACATTATGTACATATATAAAACTAAAGAAAAACAAAAATTTATATAAAGAATTATTTTATATAACAACAATAATAATTTTATTATATATACTATATATTATATATTTATACACAATATATATACATATAACTTAAAAAGGTGTGTATATCACGAGATCAGTTCTAAGAGATTTGTTTTTAGTTGCTTGTAGCAATATTTTTAAACTGATGTCGGTTTTTTCTAAAAATTTAATTAATTACTTTATTAGATTTATACATAAATGTAAAACTTAAACCACTTAACTTTATTATTATTCTTATACACCTGTAACAACAACAACAACAACAACAAGAATAACAACAAATCATCAACAATAATAACAATAATATTGTAATAATAATAATAATATCTATAAAAAAGAAAAAATAAAAACAAAAAGAACAAACAAAAAAAATAATAAAATTAAATTGAAAAAAAAACAACACAAAAGAAAATTTATAGTCTTTTTATTAGTTAAAAACACCCACGTACGAGTATGTAGTGTGTGTGTATGACATACATTCTGTCAAACTTCTACCCGGAATTTGTCTGTCTTTACACGGACGGACAGGGCTAAATCGACTGTATTTTTACCGACCCCCAAGCAGCGATATAGTCCTTGGAATCAACCTTTACAACGTCCATGGTGGTAAAAGGCATTCACCAATCACTAAATGCGATGGCAGAGCAGCTTTCACTAAATCTGTGCTGGGTATCAGATCACAGAGATATTCCGGGAATTGTCACATGGATGAACTTGACCACTTCGGCACTAAAATTGCTATTACACCCGACAGTGTGGATTGTAACCGTTGACTACCTGTAAGGGCAGCTTTTTGAAGATGCTCTTAAGCATACCAACAGACGATGGAAGGAGAGGTCGACCTGTAGCATAGAAAGACGGGTTGGGCCTCTTTTAACTTAAAAGATACAGAAACACTCAGTGGAAACTTGGATTTGCTGTTTACCAGATTCCGGTACCGGTTACCGTACCGCGAGGTTGTTAGTTCAGCCTTGTGGAGTGCATATTGTCAATGACCGTATGTATTTATATATAGTATTTTCTCTATAGTATATTCTATTTTCTATAGTATAGTATTATTTATTTAAAATTTTTTTTTTCTTTTTTTTTTATTTAATTAAGATTCAGAAATTATGTTACATTTTTTCAAAATATTTAATTATCATTGTTTTTTTTTTTGTGTGCCTAATTTTGTATTATTTTTCCCTTTCTTGTTAGTAAATGTGATTGATTTATAAATTATAATATAAAGTATATGTATGTATGAACGAGTATCTAGTATGTATGTGTGTATTTCTTATGAATGTTGGTATTTATGGTTGAAAACTGCGAAAACCAGGAACCAGGTTTTGATCTAAACTCGCAACAATTTCAATGGGTTTCGGTGTGGAAACCAGTTTAGTCCCAAACCGAAGCAAAACCGTTTTATGGAACACCATATGAAGTTCGGCTGAAAATATTGATCTATGCAGGTGGTGATGTTTGTGTGTGTGTGCGCTAGCATATATTTTATTATTGTTGTTATTTTGATTTCTTTAAAAAACTTAATAAAACTTAGTTTTTTGATTCTTCGTTCTTTAATCTTGTTTAATCTTCGTTTTTTAGGTAACATTTCTTTCTCTTACAACGGAATCGATATGTTTTTAGAATTTCGAGTTATTTATTGTTCGTATGTATGTAAACGGTGAACCATCGGTTGGTTTCTCTTTGTATTATATAATTTTTAAAAAAATTAAATGAATTTAAGTTAAATCAAATAATTCAAGAAGAATCTAGCCGATGGCCCACCCTATATATATTTTTCTATACTATCTATTATATTTTCTAATAGTGTTTTTATTATATTTCCATATATTTTATTTTATTTATTAAGTTATTCTATTTTATTTTATTTGAGTTTTTTAAGTGTTTTTTATTTTTCCCTATTATTTTATTATAAATCCCTTATAAATTTAAAATGTTGATTTATTTTCTTATTTATTTTTATTTAATTAAAATTATTTAAAATGATTTTCTCAAATTTTTTCGAAGCTCAAAAAAGTTTAATAAACTGCTTGAAAATTATGTGCTCTCAAAAAAGTTGTTGTTTTTTAGGAGCACGTAAAGCAAATTATGCTTTATTTTCCTAATATTTAAAGATTGGAAGAATGATTAAAATGCTTTGTCAAGCAGCTGTTATATTTTTTTTCTTTTTTATTGGAAATTTATTACATTCTTTTATTCTTCTTAAATTTAGAAAATGTTTTTGAAATACTGAAATATTGGAAAATTTAAGTTTTGCTCTGTTCTTTTAAATTGCTTAGCATTTTATTCAGACATTTTTATTAAATTGTTTAATTTCATTTATGTATATTTTGTCATTTTACAAATTTTATTCTCAACATTAAAATAAAATAAAAACACAAAATTAAGAATTCTTCGGTTTTAAAACATTTTTGAAATTTTTTTCCATTTAATTGAAAATTTTTGAAATACATACTAATTCATTTTTAATTACGTAAATATGCATCTTTTGAGGTTTTTAAAAATTATCGTTTAAATATTTAAAATAATTCCATTCACTTTTCTGTAAAATGTATGTAAATATTTTATTTTCAATTTTAATTGATTTTTTGGTGCTCTTTATCATTTATTATACATTTTTGGACAAAGCTGGTGAATTTTATTTTTAATTTAAATATGTAAATCCGAATTCTGTGAATAAAAATAATTTTATATGAATATTATTTGGAAAAAGTGAGAATCTTTAAATCATTCTCGTTGGTTTTTTTTCGTAATTTTTATTTGATATTTAAAAGTAATACAAAATGTAAGATTGTGGAAAATATGTTTCTCAAAATACGGATTGCTTTTTATTTTATTGAAGTATTTCTTCATTGCTGCCTTTTTTCCTTTTTCTTCACTGATTCGTTTCTTTTGTTCGTTTTTTATTTCCACTCACTCCAAATAAAAGAAAGGCAAGGATATAAATGATATTTATATGTACATATAATAATATGTATATATATAATATAATAATAATATGTATATATAAATAGTATTTGTTTATGCATTGTTTTATATAAAAGCAAATATTTATCTTTATTTGGTTTTTAACTAATTTAGACATCGATTCATTTTTTGGGCAAACAGATTTTTAAATGTTGTCTTCTTTGCTTTTGTTTTGTTTTCAATTTCTTTCAATTTGTTTTAACTACTTAATTTACATTTACTGAATTACGAGATAATTTCAACGGAGACATCAAGATTAAGATTTATTTTAGCTTTTTTGAAGCTTAATAATTTGGTGGATTTTTAGTGAGTGTTTTTTATTTATTGTAGTTGAGAAAAAAGAACACGTTTCTAAACAAGTACGGAGACTCGTTGATTTTCACATAGTTTCTTATTGTTTTATAATTTTTTAGTGGAAGTTTCCATTAATTTTTTTCTCAAATAAATGTTCGTGAATTTTTTTTGTGAATAAGCTAAAAAACTGTTCGTGTTATTTTCTTCATGTGTTTATGCATTTTATTGGTGTTTCGTTTCCTTTTCCTAGTATTGGTTCAATTATCGTATATTTTCTTGAATTCTTCTCTTTGTTTTTATTACTTTATTGTTTTTGATACTTTGTTTTTTTCTTTTTCTTTTGGAATCGGATTGCGATGACTTTTTTCGAAGGTTACCCTGTCTCTTGTTTTTTGTTTTTGTATCTGTGCAAAAGTAGAAGTTTAAGAATTTATTAAAAAAATCGATGTAGTTGTTTAGCTTTTTAAGTTTGCTTATTCCAAAAAATGTATGGAAGAAATATTTACAAAAAAAGCAAGCATAATAATACTTATTTTTATAAATGCGGCGCGAATATTTTTTTCACATTTAATAACCATTCTTAATTGTATAAAAAGATTGCAATTCATCGTTTTGACACAAATAAGCATTTTTAAAGATTTAAATTAAGTATTAAAGCACATTTGAAATGTAACTAAAACTATAATAAAGTTAATCAGATGCTGCTGAAACTTTTAGAAAAATAAAAAAAAAATTAAGTTTATTTGTTAAATTAAAAATAATCACTAGAAACGAAAGTCTCTATCGATCTAAGTTCATAGAGTAACTTAATATGCTTTAACTTAAGTATGCTCCGCGACTAAATACGAATTAATCGAATATGCTGACTTAACTCAACTGAAGAATGTTCTTCTTATTCTTTCATAACACGCTCTTTCTTTATATTCGTACTCTTATTAGTTATCGAAAACTTATTCTAATCCTTAAATTTAGCATACATAAATCTAAACATTAGCAATTGGTGCATTCTTCGTCATCGCATCCCGATTCGACTTATCCTACACATACTGATAACTGGCCCCGTCCATGCCCTCGGCAATGCCGCGCAACAACGGTTCCTGCTCTATTGTTTTCTCTGACTGCACATCGACGTCATAGTAGTTCATCCAATCGATGCGTTTCGGTTGCATCCAACCAAAGCAGGAACACTCCAGGAAATCCACCAAGTTCAGAAGAGGTCCACGAGTGAAAGGACTTCGTCCGCCCTTCTCTTGAAAATGACGGTAACGTCCGCGATTCATGCGCTCATTGGTGGTCATTCCGAGGCAAACCACCTGATAAGTCTGGCAGATAGTCAACATAATAACCCAAGACATGTGCAGCAAAGCGTTGATCATTACCCAGCCAATCCAAGCGTTGCAGTTGCCAATCGCAGTTACGTTCTCTAGGAAGTCTGCTTAAAAATTACAAAAAAAAAAAAAAAGAACAGAATTTTATAGCAATAAAATAGAGGTTTCTTAGAGGTACCATTAAAGTGCACGTTACACTCGTTCATGTAGTAGTTGGAGCCTCCATAAATCATCCATCCGCACATGATCAGTAGTGCCCATAAGAAACCCATGAAGTAGTGATGATTTTTTAGGCCGATGCAGTTGCCCACCCACGGGCAGTGATGGTCGAAACGCGCCACACACCGATCGCACACGCTGCAATGCTTGGATCGTATGGGACGACGCACCAGACAGGCAGAGCAAAAGGAAGCTGGCTCAAATCCAATGCCGCCGCGTTCAGAGAGTTCAACTATAGTCTATTACAAGAACAAGAAATTGAAAATGTTATAAATATTAATAATCAATCTTTATATCTATACATTTGCACAACACACCTTAAAGCGTTGTTCTTGCGTTGGTCGAATTATGCCAGGGTCGCCTTTCCATGATTTGAGGAAGCACACCCACAGTCCTCCCGAGCACAGGAGAAACACCAAAGTAGTGCCCAAGGACACAGCATCAACGATGTACATTATCCATGTAACGTAAAACCACAATTTGGTAGCTAAATAAACGCTGAGCGGCAGCAGCGCCATTAAATGATCATCGAACAGTGATTTGCCGATCGAATGAAACACCGCATACAAGCAGCCCAACAAAAAGAATTTAATGATGTACAGCGTATTTAGGGTGAAGACAACGCCAGCGAGATAGAATGCAGTAAAAGGACAGGCTACCATTGTCCACCAGCGCAAACGTTTGTCATGTTTTATGCGTGTCAGAAAAGATCGCCGCTGCTGCGACGACAAGGAAGCATCACGTACGCGTTCCATCACCTTGGCTCCTATCCAAATGGCGCCGGTTTGAGTCTCTAGCATAGAAAGTGGTGTTTCGCCGCGCAAATTGGGAACATCAAGACTCGACTTGGCCTTGAGCACAAGCGTTGAAATGGCCGAAGCGTTACGCGCCAGAATTGCCCAATGCAGCGCCGTGTTGCCGTGTGTATAGTCGACCACCGCAGAATTGGCGCCGAGGGTGAGCAACAATCGCACCGGATCCAGCGCGCAAACCTATCAAGGGAGAAAGAGAAGAAAATCAGTAAGAAAATCGTAATGGAGATTTTTTTATGTAATTACTTTCCACGCAGCCCACATGAGTGCTGTCATTCCTCCTCTGTCCTGCAGATCGGGATCCACACCCTTCGCTATGAAATACGCGACCAGTGCTGTGTGTGCAAACTGAGCTGCAATGTGTATGCAAGAGCATCCCTCCGCGTCCCGTATTTTGGGATCCGCTCCGGCAGTCATCAGCAGCACTACGGCTCCCAGATGTCCCTGGCGGGTAGCCCAGTGCAGTGGCGTGGCATTTAATTCTCCTCCAATCGCATCGACAGTGGCTCCTTTATCTAGGAAATACTTGATTATATCGCGCCGATTATTGATTGCTGCCCAATGCAGCAGTGTCACTGTTTCACTGTCGGGCTGATTCACATCCCAACCCGCTTCAATAAGCTCCCTGACTCTTGCAATTGCACCATACTGTGTCGCTTTCACGATGTCAAAGCCACTGTAGTCTGGCTCGATGGGCGCTGTGGGTGGTTCTTGTGCGATCAAAGCGGCAGTACGTTGCTCACGTTCGGGTTCTGGTGCGCAAGAACCTGTCGTGGCCGCATTGCAAGCACTTTGGTACATTTTCCCGTTGGTACTCGATGCTCTGATGATTTATTCTAAAACCGTGTAATCTGCGCAGATGGCTAATAACAACAACCCTTCGCGTGTCCCGACGCTTGTGTAAGTATTTCTTGTTGGGCGAACTTAATTGCTCTTACTTGAAATTCATTGCAGGCATACGGTTTTCGTTCATGTATTAACTTCGAATAGCCTTATGTTTAGGTTTTTCTGTTTCAAATTTTTCTGCTAAACATTTAACTACAACTTGTTTTTGTTGTTCATTACTCATGCAAACTGATATGCAGCAAAAACAGATTTTCTGAAATTATAAAATATGTCTGCTACAAATTTTCTTTATAGTCGATGACAGTTCTGACATTCGTGAATATCGAATGGGGTGGTTTTCGATTATTGACGAAGTCACAGTAGAATGTGTATATCAAAATAGGAGATAAAAATTGGCTTAAATCAAGCACAGTACAAAATGCCCAGTGTTTTTGTTGATTTTGATGTTGTTGCTTTTAGCGCTGATCAAGGTCAGCAACATTACAATTTTATCCGCTCTCGTTAATATCCGTTGTTATAACCTTTTTAAATTGAAAAATTTCACGACTATACCTCTTAAACTTTAGGATATATCTCTATGTTATGTTATATGTTATTGATATCGTTAGAAAGATAATCAAATGATCTTTCATTTATGTTAAATAATATTTTCTTGAAAACCCTTAAATTTTGGAGAAAAATGAAGTGTTACGTTTTAACTACTACTTTTTCCATAAATTAATTTCTTTTTAGCTAGGAATTGTGTATCTGAATATTTGTGCGAGTGTAAGTATCTCTTTCTACAACTGGTGATGAAGCTAGGTAGGTAAGTATTTTTAAGTTCAAACCAAGGTTGTGGACTCGTAAATTACGAATTCTTATCAGATTTACGATATATCCACAACAGTAATTTCGTGGGATAAATAAGGATTTTTTCTTTGATTTCTCTTCTAAATCCCAATGTGACATAAATCCAACTAAATACGTTTATCAAAGGGATGGAGAACCAAACGTCAGTATATAATACCATTTTGCTATTTTACCAGAAATTTTAAATTGTGAGAGAATGCGATTAGAAAAAAAGAGCGTAGTGTGCTAAGCATATTTCTTCTATTGTGAACACTTCGTAATTATTTTTGAACGCTGTTTTGTTGGTTTTTATAAAATTTAAGCCGCGCAAAGCATGCAGAATTTGCGATTGGTTTCAATCAACATTTCGCATAAATTTTAATTATTAATTAATTTTTTGTAAGGTAAGGCCTTAATTTTTGAAAATCTACTTAGCTGTTAACTAGACATAAAAGCAATGAGTGGATTCGGCGGAAAACGTAAACCTAGTGGAAACGTTTTACCAAATGGTGCATTAAAAAAACCTCGGTGAGTGGAGTGATCATAGTTCTCTAAGCAGTAAAAACATTTGATTTATAGGAATTTTGATGATGATGATGATTTTGGTGGAGGAGGCTTTGAAGCGGAGTTGGCTGCTTTCGAAAATGACGATTTCGATCAGTCGTTATTACTGGGCGATGGCCCAGAGAATCAACAAACTTCGGTGAAATGGTCACGCGTAGGTCCTACTCATCGTGATCCCGAAACAGAATCTCTAATATTTCAGCAAATTGAAGTGGATAACTATATTGGAGTTCCGCTTCCAGGCATGCCTGGCGCTCAGATTGGTCCCGTGCCTATTATAAGAATGTGGGGCGTCACCATGGAGGGCAATTCAATCTGTTGTCACGTACACGGCTTCTGTCACTATTTTTATATATCTGCTCCCCAAGGCTTCGAACAAAAGCACTGTTACCAGTTCCGTGAATCACTGGACAAGAAAGTGCTGGCTGATATGCGTGGCAACAAAGACAAGGTTCAGGAAGCGGTGCTGGAAGTCCAAATCGTGAATCGCTTAAATATCTACGGTTACCACGGAGACAAACCACAGCGCTACATAAAGATTACAATGTCATTGCCGAGGCTAGTGGCGGCGGCAAGCCGACTGCTAAAAAAGGAAATAATTTCGGAGATATTTGATTTTCAGGACTGTCTTCCCTTTGAAAGCAATGTCGATTTTGATATACGTTTCATGGTGGACACAAGAGTAGTTGGTTGTAATTGGCTTGAATTGCCAGCGGGCACATGGCGGCTCCGTAGCCGGAATTCGAAGCCGTTACCGGAATCGCGTTGCCAAATTGAAGTGGATGTTGCGTACGATAAAGTTATATCCCACGAACCGGAGGGCGAATGGGCGAAAGTCGCTCCGTTTCGAATTTTGTCGTTCGATATCGAATGCGCCGGCCGCAAAGGGATATTTCCGGAGGCAAAAATGGATCCAGTTATACAGATTGCTAACATGGTAATACGACAAGGCGATCAAGAACCTTTTATTAGAAATGTATTCACACTGAAGAAGTGTGCACCGATTGTGGGCTCTCAAGTTCTATGCTATGAAAAGGAAGCGGTAGGCATTGAAACAAATATAGAAATATCAAAGATATTATTAGTCAAGTAAATATTTGTATACACACAGGAACTCTTGGAAGCGTGGTCTAGTTTCATGCGGGAGGTTGATCCTGATATACTGACTGGCTACAACATCAATAACTTTGATATTCCTTATCTACTCAACCGAGCGGCGCATCTCAAAGTGAAAAATTTTGATTATCTGGGCCGTGTCAAGAATATTCGCTCTGTCATTAAAGATCAGGTATTGCAGTCCAAGCAAATGGGACGGCGCGAAAATAAATACGTCAACTTTGAAGGCCGCGTACCTTTTGACTTGCTGTTTGTGCTGCTTCGCGATTACAAGCTGCGTTCCTATACGCTTAACTCCGTTAGTTATCACTTTCTGCAGGAACAAAAAGAAGATGTGCATCACAGCATCATCACAGACCTGCAGAATGGTGATGAACAGACGCGAAGACGTCTAGCAATGTATTGTCTAAAGGACGCTTATTTGCCACTTCGCCTACTTAACAAACTCATGTGCATCGTGAACTATATGGAAATGGCGAGGGTGACGGGTGTCAGCCTTGAGAGTCTATTAACGCGCGGCCAACAAATTAAAGTTTTGAGCCAGCTTCTGCGCAAAGCTAAAACTAAAGGCTTCATTCTACCTGTTTATTCGTCGCACGTGTCCGATGAACAGTACGAAGGGGCGACGGTCATTGAACCCAAGCGCGGTTATTATGCAGATCCAATTACGACGCTCGATTTCGCTTCTCTGTATCCAAGCATAATGATGGCGCACAATCTGTGCTACACGACACTGTTGCAGCCGACGATGAAACAAAAGCTCGGACTACGTGACGATCAAGTGGAGCGGACGCCGGCAAATAATACGTTCGTAAAATCTGATGTAAGGCGTGGCCTTCTGCCGGAGATATTGGAATCGCTTCTGGCAGCTCGTAAGCGAGCCAAAAATGATTTAAAGGTGAATTTAAGAGGCACAAGAAAATCATTAAATAACAAAATCTTCTCGCCTCCTTGTACATTTACGCCTGATTTAAATGACTATATTTTTAAAATATACTCCAAAATGAATCCATAACATTCATCTTTCTGCAGGTTGAACAAGATCCATTTAAGCGTTCCGTCCTGGATGGTCGCCAGCTGGCCTTGAAAATATCGGCTAACTCTGTTTACGGCTTTACCGGTGCTCAAGTTGGAAAGCTGCCATGTTTAGAAATCTCAGGCAGTGTTACCGCTTATGGACGCACTATGATCGAACTGACCAAAAACGAAGTAGAATCGCGTTACAAACGTGACAACGGCTACGAAAATGATGCGGTGGTCATATATGGCGACACTGATTCGGTTATGGTTAATTTTGGCGTAAAGTCACTGGAACGTAGTATGGAGCTGGGACGCGAAGCGGCTGAATGGGTAAGCTCAAAGTTTGTGCATCCTATCAGGCTAGAATTCGAGAAGGTTTACTTTCCGTACCTGCTCATCAACAAGAAAAGATACGCAGGATTGTATTTTACAAAACCGGATACGTACGATAAGATGGATTGTAAAGGTGAGCAAACTATAAGATATACTAACTATTCGACACATTAACTCTTTGAATATAAACACCGAATTTGCATTCATTTTCGTAGGGATTGAGACTGTGCGCCGCGATAACTCACCGCTGGTGGCGAATCTCATGAATACTTGTCTGCAAAAGTTACTCATCGAACGTAATCCCGAAGGCGCTGTCGAATACGCCAAGCAAGTCATCGCTGATTTGTTATGCAATCGCATTGATATATCGCAATTAGTGATTACCAAAGAGCTCTCCAAAACAGACTATACTGCCAAGCAGGCTCACGTAGAACTGGCCAATAAAATGAAGAAACGTGATCCAGGCACAGCGCCAAAGCTAGGCGATCGAGTGCCGTTTGTAATATGCGCAGCAGCCAAGAACACACCTGCATATCAGAAGGCTGAAGATCCCCTCTACGTGTTGGAAAACTGCGTACCCATTGACGCTAATTACTATCTCGAGCAGCAGTTGTCCAAACCGTTGTTGCGTATATTCGAACCAATTTTGGGTGATCGAGCCGAGTCAATTCTGTTGAGTGAGTTGTAAGACTTCTTAATTCATAGCATATAAAATAAAAACATGGTTAACTTTTCAGAGGGTGAGCACACTCGTACACGCACTGTTGTCACTTCCAAGGTAGGCGCTCTCGCTGGTTTTATGACCAAAAGGGCCTCATGTCTTGGATGCAGAGCTTTAATGCCCAAAGGATATGAACACTCCGCACTGTGTCCACATTGTGAGCCCAAAATGGGTGAATTGTATCAGAAGGAAATTGTGGCAAAATCTACAATAGAAGAAACTTTCTCACGACTCTGGACTGAGTGTCAACGCTGTCAGGGTTCACTGCATGAGGAAGTGTTGTGCTCGAATCGCGATTGTCCTATTTTTTACATGAGGCAGAAAATACGCATGGAACTGGACACACAGGAGAAGCGTGTGCAACGGTTTGGACCGCCAGAGTGGTAAAAAACATTATTGAATGATTAAGACTGGTAAAAAAGCAGATGTAGCTGAGATAGAACAAGCTTGACTTAAATTATATGCATGTTCGATGGGCTGTATGTCCCTTTATGTTTTGTTAAATAATTAAAATTTGTTTCGAGTGATATACACAGTAAAAACCTATGTTTATATGATTTCAATTGAAGCTGATTGAAGTGATTTAAATTAATTTGAAAGCTGAAGAAAATATAAATTTGTTAATCTTAAATACTTTGAAAAAACAGAAATTCAGTAAATAAAAGAGTACAACTCAAACGTTTTGACAGGTACATTTTAGGAATTATGTATCTGCAACTAATATTTAAAATTTGCAGATACATTTCTATATAATTACTTTCAATTCATTTATGGTATTTTTTATGATTTTATTTGCTTGCAAATAATTCTTAATACTAACATTATTACTTCCCTTTTTAAAAAAAATTTAAATACATCAACACTATTTGCGACTTTGTAAAGTGTTTGAAAGCCAGTCCATTGCTTGGTCGAGTCCCTCGCCACGTGTCGCCGACGTTTTGAATATTTGGAAAGTTCGATTTTTTAAGTTCTCTAAGCCAAGAGCATGATGCACTTCGGCCACGGTCATGCAGCCTTCCATATCCTGCTTATTAGCTAAAACGACGAGCACTGCGCCGGCAAGTTCTTCTTCCTAACAAGATATTGGGAATAAGAATTTATATCAAAACAAAGCAATGTATTTCCTTACCCTCAGCATATATAACAGCTCATCTTTTGATATACCTATTCGATCCCGATCTGCAGAGTCCACCACGTAGATGATAGCGTCTGTATTGCTATAATAGCAACGCCAATAAGGTCTGCAAGTAATAAATATGAAATTAAGTTATGACGATTTCTAATAATTTGCAGAGTTACAACCTAATACTCGTTTGTCCTCCCAAGTCCCACACTTGAAATTTCAAATTCTTAAATGTGACCTGCTCCACATTGAAACCAATCGTTGGTATCGTCGTCACTACCTCGCCTACTTGCAGGCGATACAGTATCGTCGTCTTTCCTGCGCCATCCAAACCTAGTATCAATATCCTCATTTCGCGTGAGCCTAACAAGCCACGAAAGTAACTCAGCACACCACCTGTTCCCAAAAGACAACATTGAATATTTTTATCAATATTTATATTAAGTCAACGTAGCAAATGCATCTTTTGCTTCAACCAATTTATCATCAAACTCACCCATGTTTGTAGCAAGATTCCTTTATAGTAAAGAACGACTTCAATATCTTTGAGGCAGCGCCGATGTATTTTCCGCGCTGATTGTACGGCAATTTCTAAAATATTTAATTTTCTAATTCGTTGACTTCTTTATTAATAAATAGCAAATTCTACAAAAATATGACGGACATACAATTCACCAACTTGGTCGCAGATTTTTCCGCCAATTCACAATAATAAAAGTCTTGTTGGAAAATTGACATTGACGTATTAAGAGGGTTGTATTCACGAATGAAAAATCTTGTAAATTTAATAAACCCTAAAGATAACCATGCCTTGTACAAGAAGAATATAAGCATTTGCATTCAGCAACTGATTGTTCGGAACATATAGGGATCTTCCCGGAATTGTGATGCAGACCCCAACAACAACAACAAAGTGTTCTTTTGCCACCCCCTGGCTTCTGAGTTATAGTCCTTTGAGATTTTAAATTAGTTTCCCTATATCCGGGAAGATCCCTAATTAAACCAATTGTTCATTTTGTTATATATATGTTCAACTGTCAAATTGTTATTACTTTCTGCGCAAACTTTCAGCTGGAGTTGAGTTCATTCAGACACGATGAACTTTTGAGAGGCAAAACAAAATATTTGCTGTCGACGAATTTCAATTCAACCTTTGGAAAAGTCAACTTGTTGTATTTGTAAACATTGCTATTTAGGTGTTCTAGTATAGCAAACCACCAAACAAAATTTTGCGAGAGAGAATAAATGGTTCTTGTAGGCAAAAAAAATTTCCTAATGTAATATCGCCTTTCACGTATTTACACTTTTTCTCTAACTGGCAACATTCCAAGTTGTCATTTTACTGCCGGTTTGTGGTGCTGCCAACCTTCAAAGCAAAAATTTAATTAGGAATGGCATACAAATGCAGTAGTATAGGTGGCAGCCATTAATGATTTGACGCGTCTTTAACGCAAATTTTGCTGGTTAAAAATCTGGAGAAAATAGCAAATTTTATTTAATTTTAACCAAGTAAATTATTAGTTTTGTAATTAAAAGCGTTTTCAAATTATGATTCGAACTTTCGTGCAGTTTTTGATGTAGATTTTCTTTTTTTTGCGTGAAAGCTCGAAGTTTTTAGAGGTGAGTTTTTTCACCGTAGACAAGTGTGTGTGTGTGTGTGTGTATTATATGTAGTGTCAAATTGTGTATCCCATATTTCATTAAAATAGTGCAAAATTTTGGAAAAATACCTCTAACATGACGTCGCCTTCACCGGCCAACAGTCCAATGCCGCCGCCCCAAGCTCCCAGCCCAATGGGTCCACCTTCACAGAGCCCAGCACCATCGCCTGCGCCGCATAGTCCGTATCCTCATCAGGCACAAGGGCCGCCAGGAGGTGCTCAACAAGGACCTTCAGGTGTTTCTTCAGGTCCACCGGGACATGGAGCACAATCGCAACAATCTCACATGCCTCCCCAGGGTCAACATGGCCCTCCGCCGCAAGGTCATCATGGGCCACCTCCACCTGGTCATCCTGGTTCACCTTATGGACATCCAATGCAACACGGTCCGCCACACGGTGCTCCACACGGTGGCTTGCAGCATTCTCAACATGGTCCACCGCCGCAAAGTCAACACGGAATGCCTCCACATGGTCAACCTCCGCCGCATGGGCCAGTACCTTCAGCCCAGCATGGAGGCCCACCCGGACCTCCTCCTGGTGGTCCTGCCACTGGTGGAGCGAATGTTTCGCACGCGCCGGGCCACGGGCCACATGGAGTGCCGACCCATGGTCCACCAGGACCACAGCAACAAGGACCACCTCCACCGCATATGAATGGGCCGCCGGTACAAGGACCCCCAACGGGTCCACCACAAGGACACCATATGACGTCCCATCATCAGAATATGGGTTAGTTCGAGTAAGAAATGGAGTGATGTGTGGCTTTTATAATAGTTTCTTTTATTTAAGCTCCACACATGGGTATGCAGATGCCGCCTCAAGGCCCCAACATGCCACCAATGGGATATCAAACGCACGGCATGCC
This sequence comes from Myopa testacea, assembly GCA_949629155.1. Lineage (NCBI taxonomy): Eukaryota > Metazoa > Arthropoda > Insecta > Diptera > Conopidae > Myopa > Myopa testacea. The sequence continues at coordinate 12,175,909 of OX451348.1, read as the reverse complement.
ACCCAATGTAAGTTTTTACAAAAGATTTTATCATATATATAAAGTGGTCAAAAATGTAGTTTTTTATTCATAATAACTACTTAAATATATAATCGGTTATTTGATTTGCTTCCTCAATTAGTTCAAAAACTTTGTTGGCTAATTCAGGGGTACCGGCGCATACCAAATCAGGGTTCATAACATTAAATTTGCCACCTTTGCTATTGTAAATCACACCACCTGCTTCGTACAATATTAAAGCTCCGGCAGCAATGTCCCAAGAGTTTAGATTCTCCACGTGAAAGCAGTCCAAACTGCCTCGTGCTACGTAACAAAGTGTTACCGCAGCGCTGCCTGTGCAGCGAGTACTAAATATAAAATTTTATTAAAAATATAAATTATGAGATGTTTGCACATTTCAGAGGTTTACTTGGTTACCCAGTACTTAATGGCTTACCCAATGCTATTTGAAGCTAGTTTTGTCAAACGTTTAACATTTTTATCACGTGCATGCGGATTTTGTATCAATGAAATTTCATAGCCAACAACAGCATCTTTAATCTGTTAAGAAACAAAAACAAAACAATAAACTTGTAGAACGTACAATTTATAAATTGAAAAATCCAATGAAAACGTTTTTTCTGCAATTAATTCATTGAGAATGAATTAAATTTAGAATTAGAAAGTAGGGAGCATATCTGTTAAAAAAAACGTATTTCAAAGGTCGAGTGACGAAATTCTTTGTTGGTACTAGTGCTGAAATGAATTTTGCTGTTTAACCAACTAATCAGGATTTAATCATTATAAAATATCAACTTGTGTTTAAACTTTCGATTAATATTAAAAAATTCATTTAAATAGTAAAACTTCCGTACTAATATTTATTATTTATTTATCTTAAATAGCACATGATTTGCACTACTTAATGCACTAAATTGTTTTTCTTTCATTATGAATATAAAAATTATACAGTTTTAATACATTATTATCTTTAATACTGTAGTTATTTATCAATAACTATTTGAATATGTATTCAGTTATTTGGTTAGCCTCTTCAATTAATTGAAATACTTCTTTAGCCAGTTCGGGTGTTGTTGCTGCTACCAAATCAGGTTTCATAATATGGAATTCACCGCCTTTACTGTTATAAATGACACCACCAGCTTCTTGTAGTATCAGAGCTCCTGCTGCAATGTCCCATGCTTTTAGATCTTCGACGTGATAGCAATCAAAACAACTGCTTGCTATATAGCAAAGGGTCAAAGCGGCGCTGCCAATGCAACGCGTTCTATTAATGATATCCAGAATAGAAAAATTCAAGTTCAGTTGCTTTTTCATAGCATTTATCATTATATTGATGGTACTATTGATTTATTCTCTCACCCTGTACTGTTGGCTGCTAATTTCGACAAACGTTTAACATTCTTGTCTCGTACACCTTCTGCGTGTATTAAAGATATTTCATATGCTGTCACAGCATTGTTAATCTGCAAAACTTGAAATTATTTAAATTTGAACGTTTTCCACAGTGAAGATAATGAATTGAGAATCTCGAATTGAAAAATAATGAATGAATGTATCTACTCTACCTCTTTCTTTAGCATTTGTTGAATTTTTTTCTATTTGTTTAAAAACATTTAATTAATTAATTGAAATTATTTATTATTAATACTTCTAATTTAATTTAAATTTAAATATTTTATGAAAAATACAAGTGAATTTCCAAATACAAGTATTTTAGAAAAAAAAAATTTAAATAATAACTTCACCACTCCAAAAAAATATAAATAACAAATTTATAGTGCTGATAAGCACATACTTTTTTAAATACTTCTATATATCAATACAAAATTAAAGCCATGTAAATAAATATTTGTAACGCTTTAAAAGAATTCTTTTTTACAATTTTAAATATCCTAAAAAACTTGATGTTAACAATTCAATTCTAGATAATCAACTTTAGATTTACTTAACATAATGTTTGAGTTGTTATGCAGGAGCAAGTTTTATATACATATGTATATGTAAAAGACAGCATTAGTTCTTCCAAACAAACAAGCATTTAAACAAACTTTAAATGTTTACCTTCATTCTTCAAAATGTGCAAGCATTCAACATGCTGAATACTTATAAATGAGTTGAATAAATAAAATAAACAAAATATCAAAATAATCAAAGCTGAGTTAGTGATTGGATTAAATTATTATTTTGTAGATCAGTTGCTTACTTTTTTTTATTGCATGCAGCACTGCACTTATTTGTATATGAGTAACTATGCATTAAATTTTTTATCTTATAAGCAAATTGAGATTAATTATTCACCTTAGTTGTTGTATGCAAAAGTTATCAACTCAGCTCATACCAGTTGATAAGATTAGATTTTGCTATAGTAATATTATTAATTTACTTACCGTATAATTTATGTGCAACTTTGTTGTTGCATTTATAAGATAGGATAGCAATTTAATAATATAATTAAAACTTCTCTCATTAAAATTAAAGCAATACTACTTAGTACCTTTTTTGTAAGTTTTTTATGAGATGACAAGTCAATATATGTATGATGATATATGAAAAAGGATATATTAAAACGGATATTCCATTAAAAAAATGTATTATATTAACGGAGTCCCTAAATATCTTTTACTGTTATTGCTTAATATTTTCTTATGCAATTTTTGTATATACTAATTATAATTAATTGTTACAAACAGAACAAATTGTTGTTGTTTATAGAAATCTTATACCATTGCTTTTGTTTTTTTTTTACCCACCTTGGTACAATTCGAAACATGTATCTTCTCTCCATTTAAAAAGGCTCCATGTCCTTTCCGTGCTGAGTACATTTCATTCGCAATCGGATTGTATACAATTCCTACCATCAGCTGTTTATTAATTGTTAACCCCACCGATATACAGCAGTGCGGAATCCTGTGTATAAAATTTGTGGTACCATCGATTGGATCGATGATCCAAGTCGGTTCATCTGTCAATATTGCTTCACGTTGACTCTCCGCTGATTCTTCTTCTCCTATAAATTTCGATTCAGGGAATTCCTTACTCAATCCATCAATAAGTAAATCTTCAATTTGTTTATCATAAATCGTAACTAAATCGAAGAAAGCCGATTTAACTTTATATTTTGGTTCAATCTTTTGGTAACCTTCTCGTAGTATTGTACCGCACTTGACCACTAAACTCAAAGCCACATTATGATACCTTTCCAATAGTTTCTCGTCTGTCGAAAACATTTTGATGTCGAAAAAGCAAACAAAGTCGTTTATAATATTCAACAAGCTACAAGCTAGACGCGCTCCTTGTTTAATTCAACTGCGTTGTTTGATGAACTAAATTAAACCTTCGACTTGCTCCGGTATGTATTTAAAGTTGAACACAAAGCTTTTGGAAAAGAAGCTTTCCCTCCCTCTCACTCTCTCTGTATTCTAATCTTCTGCTTGTGTATACAAACTACACCATTGTATAATAAAGTAATATAGAATCATATAAGAAGAACGGCCCATGCCACAATAGGCCTCATGAGGCTGGCCTCACTTCCACTGATTGGTTGATTGCAAGGGATTTTCGATCCACACTAGCCTGACTTTCGAGGATTGAAGGTGCGTCACGTGTCTCAAACTTAACACATCCTTACACACCTCAAAGCAGGGTTTAAAAATTGAACTGTCTGTTGCGTTTTTTTTTTTTGTTTTGTTATGTATAGTAGCATCTGCCAGGGCATCACGGAAGCGAGCGTGCATTTAAGTAGCATGAGAGAATTTATTTTAAAATTGAAACTGCTGTTTATGATATTAAAACTGATTTAAATAATTAATCTAATTCAGTTTAATTTTTGATGTTATTTTCTAATGTAGCTGTAGGCTGTAGGAATTTGTTTTTAAATATAACAATAGCCTGCACTCCAGGCATTGAGAAAGATATTTGGAAATAAAAAAAGCCTGGCCCAAAATATCAAATACACAAATTAAAGCCAATATGCAAAAAAAGGTCGGAATTCCTCTTTTTCTTTCTCTATCAATTCTTTCAAAGCAAATAAATTTAAATAAAATTTTTACATCATGGAAATCTCAGTAAAAAAGGAAGCGGGCTAAAATGTAGAAAACACCGCATGTTATTAGTTTCTCTTAATGTGTACTTGAATAAAATGAACATTTGGAGAAAAGATCAAACAAAAGTGCTGCTACTGCTGACAAAATCACGGCCCAATTCTGTGTTTGCAATCACACTAAACCTCGTGTACATGAAGTTGATGACGGCATAATTTTTTGTTGTGTGACTAAGCAACTTTAAATCTTTTTGAGGTCGGGCTCATGAGGCCAAATGTGGCATAAACACAGCAAAGAAAGAGTTAAACAAACAAAATGACACCTATTAAGAGAGAAAGAGAGTAATGGATGAGTTTATTCATAATTTGTCTGAATTATATCGTTAGTACTTATATACAATATACAGTATACAATATTTTTTATAGCTTTTTTAATTATTTGTTCTTTTAAAATTTTTAAGTAACTTAAAAACTTAACGATACAGTTGGAACAGGTTAACTGTTACCCAAACGCCTCGACTTTCCACCAACAACAACAACATTATTTCTTGTCGTTCTAAGGTTTCGGAGTTACAGCCCTTTCAATACGCACTTCACTGATCTTCATTCACAAACATTTCCATTAAAATTATAGCTACAAGTGGTGTGTAGCCCCCTCAAAGCAAACTGTCAATATGAAGAGGCAATTGTGTCAATTGACGTAAGACTAAAACGAAACACGATAAAAGACCTGTGCAATGTGCATTCTGGTTTTCTATCATTCTTGGCTTTTAACTATTTTTCACTGTGGCCCCTAACATAAGATGCCAGATGTAATATCAGATTAAAGGTAATCAAATAAGCAACAACTTAGGGCCAGATATTCAATAAACAAACGCGCTGATTCTCGGTGATTTGCTTTTTCGTGTTGTCGACAGTTTGGTATTTTCAATAAACGATAAAAACTCAACAACTTCTTACGAGTTCTCGCTTGTTAAGTGGTATTTGCAATCGGTATTCGAACGACAAGGAAGCAATATGAACTGCCATATAAAACGATTGATCAAAAGCTGTCGTTTAGTGCATTCTTTTGGTAAAACTAGAGTGATCTGTTTGTAAAAAACTTTAAAATAGTTGCATTTATTTATTATTTATTCTATTGAAACTGAATGTGTTAAACAAAATTTTATTCAATACTAAAATGATTTAATAAAACAATGAAAAATATATAAAATTGAAATCAGGATATACTATATTTCGGTTCGAAACGATTTTCAAATTCCAATCCTAAAAACATGTTCTTTGTTGCGTTAAATTAAATCACTTTCACAGTTTTAAAATGTTCACATCGCAGTTTTCAGCAGTAATTTTATGACAACAAACAAAATTGTAAAGCAATGTGAAGAAATGAGAAATTCGAGTGTATCTTAACAAAATTAAACAGAGGGAATGAATACCTCACGGAAGTGAATGATTCGATTAGGTGGGTATCAGAGAACTGCAACGAATATACATATTCGTTCTTATCTTCGCAGCGACATATTCGTGCATTGGCACATTACTGCATGAACCTGATTCGCAATTGTTCTAAAGCGAACAAGGAAAACAATCGCTATGAAGAGTTCGAATAAACAAAACGATTACGAAAAGGCTCGAGTTTTTGAGCTTTAATCGTTCAACACAAGATGTAATCGTTTAACATATTTTTTTTGCTTTCATTTAGTGCCTGACCGGAATTCTGTTCTTGTTTGCGCATATTTTGTTTTTTCTTTCATTTACCTTTTATATTGTGTTATCTGATCACAGGTGTGGTTTGTAAAAAACAACTATTTTAGAGGTAAGAAACAAAACAAAATTCATTAACAACAAGCACAGCACTGATGCAAATAGCTCGGGTTGAACGGTTACAGCTCCAAAACTGGAGCTTTTTATTTATTGTATTTTACGTGAACATTCGATCAGCTGATCGAACCCAGGTTTATATTTGTGTGTGAACAGGCTATAACCATAGAGATTATAATAAATAGAGTTCGCACGTAGAGCAAATTTTTGTCCGCGATTTTCGTTTGCTTGGGTCGTACTATGTCCCAGTATCTAAACATTGTATATAACCACATGTTGCTAAGCGCAAAAAAGAATTCAAGGCCAAATTTTCTTTCTGAGCTTCATGTTCTTCGTCTTCATACAATGACTATCAGAATGAAGGAGTGTGAAGGCGAGACGTGTTTGTTTAGCGCATTGTTCTTATTGGGAATACATATGATTTTGTATGTTTTTTGTCGTTGCTATTGTTTTTTTTTTGTATGCTTGTGGTATTATTTTAGATGTAGTTTTCGACGCGATGGAAGACCAAATGTTTATATTAATTGAAATCTGCTTAACATATATAAAGGCGTAATATTTTGGAACGATAATCAGAGGAATATAATTGATAGATTTATCACTTCATTCCATTTTTTCACTCCACTCCATTTTTCAATACTTTTGTGAATATTGGCGAGTGATACACGGCTCATCAGTATGAGCGCATCACTCACGCTGATTGGTTGATTTCACTGGAATTGGTTCCACTTTTTGAAATCAACCAATCAGGGTGAGTGATGCGCTCATACTGATGAGCCGTGTATCACTCACCATTGAGACTAAGCAACACCGGTTTACTCGGTGTACGCTAGACCGAGTTTTCGTGCTCGGTGTGAGAGAGTGATGGTGAGAACAGAAAAATATCCCGTTCTCTCTTTTACACACAAAACAACAAAAAAAAGTCCTACTTGCCAAGCAAAACTCGATAGCATAACCATGGCCTAAGCATAGTCTTTCTACTATAGCCTGTGTCTCACAAAATTCCTTACTCTCATTTTCTCTTTACACAAGCCGTTGTTTTTGTTTAACCACTGCTACGGACGGTCGGTTTTCTCGTTCTTTCACATGTTTGAAATGATCCTACTCATTTCTGTGTATGCGTACCTTATTTTGCATGGGTGTGGATGGTCAATGTCAAACTTGTCATCACAATACCGTATGATTCATGCTGATTGGATGATTTGATTCGTGGCATGCGACATGTGCCAACCAATCAGCGTGAGTGATGCATGCATCATGATGCATGCATCAGTGCTGCCAGCACTTTTTCACTAAGAAACCTACATTTTAAAAAAAATTTAAAAGCTAAAAAGAAATAAGGGAAGAGCTAAAATTTTTCCAATTTCAAATGGCGTTAATTTTGAAAAAATACATAAAACAAAACGATGTGATGTGCGATTACTAGCGTATATTTATTTTTATAATATTTTGAAAAAATATAACCTTACATTATACACCTCTGTTTAGTATTTAATGATCAAACTGACACACAATACACAGTAATTTGCAGATATCCTGATAGATGGAAAAATTCCATATTTAAATTAAATTATTGAAACAATTTTTTAATGGTATTTATTATATTAGTTACATAACTCACTATACATTTACTCTAAAAGCTAAAAAAAGGTAACAAAATTATTATTCATTATTTATTTAAGTAAACATTTGTACAAAACTACATTGCAGATGAAAGCTGTTGCGGTTTTGACTTTCTTAGCGATTTGGAAATATTAAAGAGTAATGTATACGTATTCACACTTAAAATGAGATAAGCATAAAGAAATTCACAATTCATTCCATAAAATTATAAAGCAAAAGAACTAAAATCACAATTAAGTAAAAACCAGGAAGAGTGTTAACTTCGGCCTGGCAGAAGTTCATTACCCTACACACGTTTACTTAACAATTAGGCGTGGCAATGGTCTAATTTTTTTTCTTTTCAATCTTAAATAACCTGTGATGACAGAGAATATTCGTGCCAAATTTTATAAAAATATCTCAAGAATAATTCAATCGCAAATTCGTTCTACAAGCTGAGAAATTGCGCTATAAGCATGGATGAATTTATATTCACTATGAAAAGTAGGCGTGGTAATGGTCTGATTTTGCCTATTTTCAATACCAATGAGTTTCTAATGATAGACAATATTCGTGCCAATTTGAAAATATTTCTATTCGATCTCTTGTAATCGTGATTTCCACAGACAGATAGACAGACAGACAGACAGATAGACAGACAAAATGTAAAAAGTTTTAAAC
>OX451348.1:11940263-12162763 GCA_949629155.1 Myopa testacea | reverse complement strand
TGAGGGAAAGTTGTAGAATATATGAATATCCTTCCATTGTTTTTGGCCATGTCCAGCATATAAAACGTAAAGCAAGTGCAAAAATTCCTACCTCAACCCTTTCTGCGAGTTCGTTCGGAATATATGCAATAAATTTTTCAGGTAGGCATTTGAATACATATTTACATGTATGAATGGAAGGTAAATTTGTATATCGGCCTTGAAAATAATTACTTTTGGAATGAAAAAGGATTGATTTTTAGAGGGCCAACAGGTAACAAATTTTATAAAGGAAGAAGTGTTGGAATTCATGCTTCAAATGTCCGTCGCGACGGATAATAAAATTGACGAATGTCAATTAATGTTTTTCTAATACATTACTCAATACATACATAATTCATAATAAAAATTTGTAATAGGAATATGTATAAAATATATTAGAATTACTTATGGTAGATAACAATTTACTTATTAATATTTTTACATATTAATATTTTACGTATTTACTTCCACAACTTTCCCTAACACGCCACACCATGTAAAATTAATTTTTAATCATCGTGTACCAAATCCAACAAAAACATATTCATACAAAACACAAACAACACTTCATTCTCAAGCAGTTGTCTCTGCCGCGAAGCGAACCATCCAAACACCAACAAAACCCATGCTGTTCCGCTGCTTTTTTCGATCCTGCGTCGAAATTATTTTCATCTTCAAAGATCGATTCTTTGCCTGCGCAGCCTTTTTTTCATCACCGAAGATCGTTTTGGTACGAAAGCCGAAGTTTTCTCATCTTCTGCGATCGCTATTCGTCAACAAACGCAGTTTTTTCAACTTGAGGGATCGAAATATTTGAAGATAAGAATTTTTTTCATCCCAAGTGATAGTTTTGTTGGAAGATCGAAATTATTTTGAACGTGAGCGATATGTATTTTTTTGAACGAAGATGAAAAAAGATATTTATCAGTGAGGATGGAAATATTTTTATCTTCAGTGAGGGATATAAATTGAGCGATATAAAAAAGAAACGTTTTCCGAACCCTGGTTTCGTTGTGTTTTCGGAATGGTCTTCAGTTCATTCTTCGATTTTTCTTTCATCTGTCTATCAAAACAGTGTCCCTGAAGCTGTCGTTTGAGCTTTTAGTAATGGTGGAACTATTGAAAAATTAAAATTCGCGATACGTTTTGAACAGACCTCGTACACTGACAACTTTTTTCGCATTTCGCATTTACAGTTTTTAATTTTGCAGTCCACCCTTTTTTTGATAAAGTTCCAAGCTTAGATTATTAGTTTTCCCAACTGATAGACTCCATTAGGGAATTATTCAATTATTTAGTCAATCATTCAGAATCTTAATAGTAAGAGTAGTTGTGTTGGCATTCCATTCGGCCGTAGAGGTTGACTGCGTCTGTGGTGTATATCAATCGTGCGGAGAGCTAGAGATCTGGTACGCATTATTGTGGTGGTATTAGTTTTGAAAATGGCGAAATACCCTAAATATTTCTACAAAATTATTCTTAATGCCGTAGAACATTTTAACATGTATGTAACAACCGAAGATGTGTTTCCAAAAGGTAGACCGAGGAATCTTAAACTATAGATAAGCTAATTTTTGGGAATTTAAACTCCATTCAAAAAGATATTTGGAAATAAAAACATTTGGTCCAAAATATCAATATACAAGGCATTTTTTGGAAAATTTAGGAAGGAAGAAAATTTTTTTAGAATTATAAATGAAAAACCAATATGCAACAAAGGTCAGAATTCCTCTTTCTATGAACCCTTTGACTAAGTAAATTTTTACAATTTGGAAATCTCGAATTGCAATCTACAATAAAATGGACACTTTGACAAAAGATCAAACGAAAGTGTTTGCGCGCTGCTACTGCGGACACAACCACTCTGCGCAAATCTTTCGTAGAAAAGAAAGCGTTTGCAATCACGCCCTCAACTCCTTTGCGGACTGCATAATTATTTTATGGTCGGCCTTACGAGGTCAAATATGGCAGGAGCCAGTACACACCCAGCCAAGAAAGACTTAAACCAGTGATGCCCCAACGCATACTATCATATTTTGAGTGTGTGTTGTGCAGATTTTCTCTCATCACTGAGAAAAATGTATGCGGTGAAATAAGAAGCATTGGTCTCTTTGGTTTGCGCCCTATCAATAATTAATTTTTTGAGTGTAGTCAAAATAAAAGAACGCAGAACGAGACAGCACCACATCGATGATGGCTTGGTAGCTACTGACGAGATTTCGTCAAACACATTCAATGTATACATAAAAAGATGCTAAAAAATGGAGAGCCATAATGGGCGCTCTAAAGGCCCAATTATAATATGCTTACGCTGGCATAAGCAACTCTCAGAAGTGAACGAACTGCATGTCAAATGCAGAAGACTGGCTATAATATGCTTATGTGAACTTTATTGTTTTGAGCTTTATTAGTTTTCAATTTTTTAAATCAGCTGATTCCGTACGCAATGTGCCATTTGTTTCGCTAACGAAACAACGTTATGCACATTATAATTGTGAGATACAATTTCTGTGTTATCGCTCGTTTGCTTAAGCCGGCGTAAGCTCGGTTATGCATATTATAATTGGGCCTTAAGCAAGGAGCGAAACAAATCGCACATTGCGTACGGAATCAGCTGATTTAAAAAATTGAAAACTAATTAAGCTCAAAACAATAAAGTTCACATAAGCATATTATAGCCAGTCTTCTGCATTTGACATGCAGTTCGTTCACTTCTAAGAGTTGCTTATGCCAGCGTAAGCATATTATAATTGGGCCTTTAGTGATCTCCAAACGCACACTATCAAATTTTGAGTGTATTTGTGCACATTTTCTCTCAGCACTAGGAAAATGGATGCGCTGATATACGAAGCATTAAGGCCCAACCATGCAATGCATATGCATGCTATGCATGAAAAGAGAGAAACTACGAATACACTGAATCCCATTTGCGCACCCATGAACATGCATGCTCTGCACATGCATAGTTTCGTCAAGTTCGTTCTCTCTCTTCTTGCATAGCGTGAATAAGAATTTCAATTCAATTCAACTTTATTGAGACGATGACAACTTACTTATACAATAAATATATACAACTTAAACTATGCATGTTTACAAGTTTGGCAACTCCCAGGGCTGTAAAGTTTTGCCTTGTGCATGATATTTCGTAGTATTTTAACCAATAGTACAATTTCACGAGTTTGTTTATTAATTAAGATATGAGATCTTCTCGTTAAGTTTTATATAATGCTCTTGCTCCCGGAGCTTTGCAAGTGTTCTTATAATTATTGGAAGCTTAATAGCTATTTTACTTAGAATAATAATAAGGTACATCAGGTAATATACTTGAAATAAGACTATTACAGAGGTATATGAGTTTCGTAATATTAGATTAAGTTATTTTGTTTTTGATAAGGCACTTAAAGTCTACAACATTTAATATATTATTTTATAATATATGAAATCACATTACATTACAGTGAAAGGAAAATTATCCTCTATTTTGGCAAGATGAACTATTCTGATAAAACAAAGGAACTAAAGCAGATTGGTCATTACCTGCTAATATAGAATCTAAGTCAATTGAATCTATACACAAAGGAGATAAATAATTTGCAGAATTCCAAGGCTCTCTGGATAGAGAAAAAAACGTACTACTTATAAGATCATTATCTATATAGCGCAAATTTGTTACGGATTTTTTCATAGCACTTAAGGAGTATCTCATTAGGGGTTCAACTCCGGACTTATCGTAGATGTAGCTGTTCGCATATTTTTTGTTAAAAGATTGGAAATGTTTGTTAATACTTAAGCGCAGAATTTGTCTTTCAAACACTTCAAGCTCTCTCGCCACCGACGGTGAGAACGAAAACAAGCACGGGAAGGCATAGGTCACAACTGGTCTTATTAGGGTTTTGTAGAACAACAGCTTGGTTTCTTTTGAGAGTCCGCTATTGGATCTAAAATATGGCGCTAGCAATCCTGCAACACGCTTGGCTTTAGTCAATGTAGACCTTGCATGATTATTAAATTTAAAAAGGTTATTGAAATTTATACCTAAGTATTTAATGTGTGTTTTGAATGGGATCCTAGCGCCATCGACGGCAAGATAAAGATTTTTACTGTCCCTCACCACTCCATGTGAATAAGAATATGCGGTCTGGATCGTATTTTCCGTAACAAGCAACGGAAAAAGAGTTACCACCGCATACGAATTTGCAACTTAAATTTTTGCAACCTAAAATTTTATTACTTTATTTAGTGTTTTCCTATTGAAAAGTCCCAGAAAACTACTAAAAGTTATACAAATAATACTACATGACTCTCTTTAAAGTTTTTAACTAATTTTATGCAACATTAAGTAATTTCTTCAGTTTTGAGGACGCGTACTCTGCGATTCTCAACTTTTCTTGTGAGGCTGGGCAACTCTTAAAAGCAGAAGAAAACATATGTGATATTTTTCTGGACTATGAAACAACTGTTTTAATTGCTTCCAATTTCATGCAATGCTTGGTCGTTCTACTAATGCATGGAATGAATAGCTTGCTTTTCGTTGAGCTCTCTCATAAAATTTAACATGCATATGCATTGCATGGTTGGGCCTTTAGTCACTTTTGTTTGGTGTAGTCAAAATAAAAGAACGCAACGAGACAGTCCCACATCGATGATGTCTTAGCACTACTGACGAGATTTCGTCAAACACACTCAATGTATAAATATTAAGGTGCTCATTGAGTGTCATCTCAATGGGCGCTCATCTCTGGGTTGAAAAGAGAGATAGAGAGAGAGAGACAGCAAGATTAAGAGAAAGAGTGAAGGGAGGAGAGAGCGTGAAAGAAAGTAATTGAAGAGTTGCCAGAGTTTATTATTAGTTTTTGAGTTCGTTTTTATACATTTATTTATTTTTATAGATTTAATTTATTATACATTTTTTTTGTATTTGCTTTCGCCTGCGGAGCAACATTCTATAAAGACTGTTTATCGTTTCATCATTTACAATTTTCCAACATGTATACCTTTCGATCTCACATTTCCAGCGGTATGAAACATGTCACTACAATTTATTTTTATTAAAGAAACATAAAATAAAGTACTAACTAAATGTATAACAATTTTAAAGCGAAATAAAGAAGCTTTTCAAAAATGTATTTTTTGTACCTTAGTGTATTTATTTAAGAGGAAAAAATTTTTGTGTAAAGGCCATTGTTCATATTTCTACAAAAGTATAAATAATTCCTTAATCGATAAGTTTTTATACAAAAAAGATTTAACATAAAAATGTAGTCTTGCTCCAAAATTGCTTTTAAACGATATCTTCTTCGTTCCGATATCACACTTGGTTTAACAGATTTATTGCACCACTTATTGCACCTTTGAATGCTCCTAACTCTACCGTTCCTACGGCTCCTGCATTTGTTCCAATTTTTATATTGAGGTGTTTCTTTTTGCTTCAGTTTTTGTTTGAATTGTTGCAATGTGGGCTTTTACATAATTTTCAGTGCTGCCGCTAACATAAAATGAAATGTGTCTCTGCTTCAGAAAAATGTGACGTTTTAGAAATAAATGTGCCCAGTTTTACAAATAAATGTGATTCATCGAATAGAGTATTGTTAACGTTTATTTTTAAATAAGGAGCATATAATTTCGCGAAAAATTATTATGTAGAAATTTGCTGAGGATGGTGTCAAACTATGTAAAGATTTTGTTATTTTCTTCTAAACAATAACATTTTTCACTAAGGCAGTTAAAATTCTTCAGTCGAATGTTGACAATGACACAACGCCGGTCTTCCTCTTCAGAATCCATCATATCAATAAGTCCATTGAATTTCTAACGAAATTGCTTCAATTCGCGTAGATCTTTTCTGATCTACGCGTCAATATCTGTACGTATCAATCTGTCAACTCGACTTCAAATAAGTTTGAAAAAAAACGAATTCTGATAATTTCCTTTAGTAAATACATAATTATCTTTAACTACCGGTGAATAAAATGGCCCTAAGTAAAATAACTTTAGTTTCTGCCTGTATGATCGTATTGATTCTACTTTAAAGACAACAGTTATTTGGAAATTCGACTAAAACCTCGATGAACGTCAAAAGTTGGTCGTACAACTAATCATAAAAGATTAATATCTCTTGTGGCTTAGTTAATTTTGGAGGAACGTACAGATATTTAGTATTATGATGATTAAAGAATATAATTCATATATTATTCTTGTTCCGCAATATTTTTATTTTAGCACGGTAAAAAAATCTTGCGACATGGCCTGCACTTTTATTGTGGACATACTCGTATATCAGAATTGAAAATCGTATCGAATACCTTAAATGTTCTTAAAAAAATTATCTTTAATGCTGTAAAGCATTTTAACGTCTATGTTAAAACTAAAATAGATATTTGGAAATAAGAGAAAAATAGCCCAAAATATCAGTACCAAAGCATTTCTTGGAAAATATAGTAGGAAAGAAGCAACATCTGTTAGATTATTAACAAACAATAATATGCGAAAATAGGACGGAATTCCTCTTGTTCTTTTTCTATTAACCCTTTCAGCAAGTAAATTTTTACAACTTGGAGGTCCTTGTAAAAAAGGAAGCTGACGAAAATTTAGAGAACACTGCAAGTCAGTAAGAGAAATATAATTCTATGTTTACTTTTCGAACTGCAACCTACAATAAAATGGACACTTGGACACAAAAGATCAAGTGTTCGCGTGCTGCTACTGCCGACACTGCCACTCCTCGCAAATCCTTCGAAAGCGTTTGCAATCACACTCAACCCCTTACACGTACACGAAGTTAAGGACGGCATAATTTTTTGTAGTGTAACTTTAGAGCAGTGGTGTCCCAGAGCAGCCATGAAGCATTTGTTTCTTTTGTTTGCGTTTTATCAATCGATTAATTTTTTGGTGTAGTCAAAGTCAAAGAACGCAGCGAGACAGACCTACTTCGATGATGGCTTGGCAGATACTGACCAGATTTCATCAAACACACTCAATGTAATAAATACATATGCAACTCAAAAATGTAGTGCTCAAATGGCTACTCATTGACATCACTGCTTTAGTGCTTTTTTCATGCCAAAAATGGCAGAGGACAATAAACACACAGGAAACAAAAAGTTAAGCAAACAAACTGAAAAAAGCACTCTGGTTAAAAGAGAGAGAAAATAAATTAGAGTTGTCAGAGTATGTATATCTTATACAAATCTTCTATATATATAAAAATAAGTTGTCCTATGTTCGTGATTTTATAACTCGAGAACCACTCAACCGATTTTCAAACGAGTACATGCGTTGGAAAGGTCTACTTTCACTGATGGTTTATAAAAAAAAAACATCGAAAAATTTCTACGAATACAAGTTTGCGGAATAAATTTAGAATTTCCTGTATTTTCACGCGGTCAACTGTATGTTGCATGTTCACGTGTTGGGAAGCCGTCGTCTTTATTCATTTTTTGTGAAAATGGCAATACTAAAAATGAAGTTTACCACCAAGCAATAAATTTTTTTCTTTTTGATGTTCTCACTTTAAAAAATTTATATTATTTTGCACTTCTTTTTCAGGAAAATGTCTATTCTTTCTAGAAAATTTAATTTTTAATACAAGACGTAAACGTATGTTATTGTATTGTCCAGCAACGCGGGCAGGGTTACTCTAGTATAATATATACATACATATGTACACATATTACCTTATACACACTTCTTCATTACACCTACAGCCCTATTTTGAAGAACTACGAGACATGTCAGTCATAGCAAATACCATCATTTCATAAGCATACATATCATCATTATTTTTTATGGCGATTTTATATCGATCTCTGTAAATTATGCATGATTATTACAAAAATTAGACTTAACATATACAGGGTGTAACGCATGAGGTATGCCAAAAAGCTAGGATGGGTAGGTTGGGTCGAGGCAAGAAAAATATCGTATGGGAGGAGGGGGTGCATTTTCCCCCGTTTAGGCAGGAGGGGCCATTTTCTAAAAACCCGACTTAACATCGGAAGAAAAATATTAAAAAATAACGGTTAGATCTAGATAACTTTTGCTCACTGATTTTCAAAGCCAAATATGCGCTTCTTCATATCCTTTTTAAATTACGTTCCTACGTCAAATAGTTTTTGAGAAAATTAATGCCGAAGTTAAAATTTGGAATAAAAGTTCCGAAAAAAGTTTTTGATCGCCATTTTTTTAAATTACGGTATTAAGTATAAACATTTTTGCGATCATAAAATTCTCTAATCAATTCTAGAGAGAATGCTTCAAACCGGAAGGATCTATGTTTTGTAGTTTCCGAGAAAAGTGAAAAGTATTATGCATAGCCTAAGCAACATTTCCTGAGACAGTGAAAAAGGTTCCATAACCTTATTAACCTTTAAGTTATAACAAAGATAATTACATTTATTTATTTCTTAATACGGTAAAGGTGCTTACTGGTCGGCGCAGTCAACTGTTCTAAATCAACGCAACGTTTAGGCGCTTAAAAAATAAGAAGGATTTGGTGACTGCAGTAAAGGAAGAAGGAGGAAACATCCCAAACAACAGCATTACATAGCTAATTGAGTCAATACCTCGAATTTGTTTAGCTGTATAAAAAATAATGGCTATTATACTAAATATTATATTAAGTTGCTTGATTTTTTTTGCACATGATATTTTTAGTTAGTTGGAGAGAACATTTGTTATTCTTTTGGGTATATAATAAATACGTATTAAGAAGTAAATAAATGTAATTATCTTTGTTATAACTTAATCGTTAATAATGTTATGGAACCTGTTTCACTGTCACAGGAAATGTTGCTTAGGGTATGCACAATACTGTATATCGGCAAATATTTTAAATAAATGACATGTTCACTATATTAATTACAAAAGTTGTAATTCTAAAGTATGTATTAATGGATGAATCTTTAAAAAGAATAACTTAAGTTGTCCTCACTTTTGAGGAAAAAACTAAAGCTGCCTCACGAGCATCGCAAACCTCGAAGCAAGATCTAAAACAGGCATGAGTATGCGACCGCAAAATAATTAAAAGCGATCACCGATCGAGATTAAATTATGTGCGGTTAGAAAGCTGCGTGCAAGTTGCTGTGTCGCCTATACCTACAAATAATGGCCTTTTATCACATACGAGTATCTTTTTTAAACGCACTAATAATGGTTTTATAATAGTATTTTTATTAATGACTTCTTCTCTATTTGTTTATGTTTATTTTGTTAGTAAAGAGGTAATTACAGTTCATCATTCAGTATTTGTAAATTTCTAGCTGTCCGGTTGTGAAAAAAGGTTGCCCCTGTTCTAAAACTTGTTCCTATCTGTTGCGTTTTCATTTTTGTGTGTTGTTATGCATATTGTAGTTGCCGCAGCAAGGGCTTTGCGTAAGCGGACATGAATGGCAAAATGTACTTAAAAATCGAAAGAACTGTATTTCATGTTTGTTTGTTTGGTTTTTGAATATGATATTAAAACCGTTTTAAATAAATAATCTAATTTAGTTATACCATGTTATGTTATGTATTTTATTTTAGTACTATCTAGTTTAGCTCTAACAATTTATTTTTCAAATATAAAAAAGGCATTCAGAAATATATTTGGAAATAAAAAAAACCTGGCCCAAAATATAAATACACAAACTATTTGTTGTTGGGAAATATAGTCGAAAGGAGGAAACATTTTGTTGTAATTATAAATAAAAAACAATATACAAAAAAAAGGTCGGAATTGGCCTTGTTCTCTTTCTATAAACCCCGAATCCTCAGCAAATAAATTTTTGAACTTCAAAATCCTTGTAAAAAAGGCAGCTGACGAAAATTTAGAAAACCCCGCAATTCATTAGTTCGTTTTCTTGTTTACTTTTCCAATTGCAACTGAAATTTTTTATGAACATTGTTTTACAATATCCATTACAGTTTAGGAAACGATTTTGATGTGTAGATAGTCTGCGTAATTTTATGCAACGCGTCTCTGCGTTCAGATCAGCTGATTTATTTTATGCTCGCTCTGATTTGGTGAAGTGCTTTTTGTAACAAATTTTGGAAAATGAATCAGATAAGACAGCAACATTTTCCCAAAGTTTTTTTTGTCAATTGGGATTGTCAATTTTTAATTGTCAAAACAGCCGATCTCCATACACAGCTTTCACCCAAACTATTGTGAAGTGTGTTCATGATACGCGGCAAGTATGTATATTTATGCAGTTACGCAAAGTGTAAATTTATTCCATTTCATGGATCTCCTTAATATATTATTTACATATATGTTCTTTTCAAATTTTTTTTTACTTTCAATGGTTATTTGTAAACAATGATATTCTATATCTAAACTAATACAAAATATCAAAAGAAGTTAAATTATTCATATTTTGTAAGTCAGTCAATTTACCTAAAAGATGTATGGCTTGAATTTAATTTAATGCTTTAACTCGCAACTCAGAATGGAAAATGCTATGGAGCCATATCAAAGACCTTAAATGTTTCTAAAAAAATTAGTTTTGCATGGTGTAAAGTACCATCTTCAAGGATCAATAAGCTAATTCTGCTAGAGAGCAAGAAAATACCGCATAAATCCTCACGACAGGTACGGGCAGCAGTTTTCCCGAGAGAAATAAAGCCAACCATCCGTATCACGATAAAGAGCGTATCTTCCGTATCACGTGAAGATATGGTTCCATGCGATTTTCGATTCTGATATACGCCAGTAATAATAGCTTTTTACCCATTATAAAAACTGCTAGTATAAGAATATTTTCGAGTAATACATAAGCTTCTCCAACATTAACTCAACCACAAGAGATATTAATCGTTTCTAACGACGTATTTTTGTCTTTCATCAAGGTTTTAGTCAAACTTCAAAAAAATGTTTCCTTAGAACCAATTAGAAAGTTATTTGATTCGGTAAAAAATGTTTATTATTTAGGAGAAAATAACAAAATTCTTACATACCTAGTTTCGCACTATCCTCATTACTCATTTGTCATTAGTTGCACGCAACTGAATTACATTTTTTTAATCTACATTTTTTTTAAATTAACAATACACGGCTATTTTTATAAACAGCTGTTCTAAGTTTCCTATCTATGTAATCTACGCTCGGTTCGCTGACGCTTCATATCGTATACTCGGCACGGTTTCTTCATAGCAATGAAGTACAATAAGAACAACACTTAAAAAATATAATTATATATGTGTTTTGTAACTAATATTTATGAGTATAAAAATAAATAATATAATATATATCGCATAACTTTTCTCTTTTATCGTGTTGTCATAAGCATACATCCACTTTGTTTTATTATTCAGTAATTATACGCAAATCAAAATGTGGGAAGTATTGTACTATTGATATCATTCAATCATTTTTATTGATAGTGATTGTAGAAGAACTAACGTTAACAACTTTATAAATTTGTTAAAAATTATATTCTACACCACCACTAATTTTTATCTTTCAGAGAGGAGCGAAATTAATTTTCACAAAGTGTTCTTATCTTGTTAATTTTTTGTGTTTTTCGTTTTTTTCATTTTCTGTTCCCGTAATTTTCTCATCGTGTGATTGTTATTAAAATCTTGTTACCAAAACCTCTTTTGCCCTTTCGATCATTTCAGGGTCCCCCAGGACCTCCAGGGCAAGGTCCTTCACCCGGCCAAGAACGTGCCGGCCAAGAAAATCTGAATGCCTTGCAACGCGCAATTGATACCATGGAGGAAAAAGGTCTACAAGAAGATCCACGTTATTCACAGCTGTTGGCCATTCGAGCCACGTCCAAGCATCAGCATTTGACTGGAAATCAGGTCAACATGCTTCGTACACAAATCACCGCATATCGTTTATTGGCGCGCAATAAACCTATTTCAATGCAAATGCAGCAGATCCTGCAACAGGGTGCTCAACAACAGCAGCAACCACAACAGACAGGCCCTGGTCTTTCAGGCCCTGGGCAGCTACCGGGTATGCATGGAGGACAACAAGCCAGTCCAGTTGGACCCCAACAGCAACAACAAGGACCTCCGATAGGCGCAGGCACACCACCTCAGTGCTCAACACCTCCAGCTAGTCCTTATGGACAACAGTTGCCAGGTAAAATGCAGCCACCACATCCCGCTCAACAGCAGCCACAACAACAACAACAACAACAGCAGCAGCAGCAGCAACAACAACAACAACAGCAACAGCAGCAACAACAACAACAACATCAGCAGCAACAACAAATGACTTCAGGTGTCATTCCGCCTATAGGACCGCTACCACAAGAATCTCAACAAATGCCACCTACATGTGGAAAGCCACCAATGATGAGCGCCAGCGGTGGCCAACCTCCCATTCCAGCTCCCATGTCTGCAACTATGGCTCAAGGTGTCCGCCCCGGCATGACACCAACTACTGGCCCTTCTGCTGTGCCTCCAGCTCTTCCACATGGTATGCAGTCAGCTGGTCCAAAAGTGGGAGCTCCCGCTCCTCAGCAACCGATGCCAAAACCCAATCGCATTACAACCGTCTGCAAACCAGTCGGCTTGGATCCCATCACTTTACTGCAAGAACGCGAGAATCGCATCGCTTCTCGTATAGCGTTACGCATGCAGGAGTTGCAGCGTTTGCCGGCTACAATGTCAGAAGATTTACGCTTGCAAGCTGCTATTGAGCTGCGTGCTCTACGTGTTCTCAACTTCCAGCGGCAGCTGCGTTCCGAGATTGTGCAGTGTACGCGTCGAGATACAACGCTGGAGACTGCAGTCAACATTAAAGCTTACAAACGTACCAAACGTCAAGGTTTACGTGAGGCACGCGCTACTGAAAAATTGGAAAAGCAACAGAAACTAGAGGCAGAGCGCAAGCGTCGCCAGAAACACCAAGAGTTTCTTGCGGCGGTCCTCCAACATGGCAAAGATTTCAAGGAATATCACCGAAATAATAAGGTACGAAGAGTGCGATCAGAGTATGTTTGTTTAAAAAGTTTTAATCACAATTATTTTTGCAGGCTCAGCTGGCGCGTGTGAACAAAGCTATTATGAATTACCACGCCAACGCCGAACGCGAGCAGAAGAAGGAACAAGAGCGCATAGAAAAGGAACGCATGCGTCGCCTCATGGCTGAGGATGAAGAAGGTTATCGCAAGCTCATCGATCAGAAGAAAGACAAACGTTTAGCTTTCTTACTATCGCAAACCGATGAGTACATTTGCAATCTCACCCAAATGGTGAAGCAGCACAAGGATGACCAAAAGAAAAAGAAAGAGGACGAGTGCAGGCGCGTGGTCCAGTACAAGAAGGAATTGCTTATGAGTGGCGAGTATGTTAACATTGATGAGAGCTGCATTGCCGCAGACTTGCGAGTAACTGTGGTGGAGCAAACCACTGGCAACAAGTTGACCGGCGAGGATGCACCCATGCTGAAGCATTTGCATAGGTGGTTAGAGCAACATCCCGGCTGGGATTGGGTGGAATCCGATTCAGATGATGAAGGCGGTGATGAACATCGTGAACAACGCTTGGAGCGAGAACGGCGAAGAGCTGCGGCCGAAGCTGAAGAGCGCGAAAGGAGGGACAACGGAGTAAGCCTGATAGTTTGATAAAAAGTATAAAATAATAAAACAATGTGAATTTAGGACAGTTCCACCAAAGAGCCTGTAACGGATGAACTAATGCACAAGGCGAAGGTGGAGGATGATGAATATCGCACTGAAGAGCAAACGTATTACAGCATCGCTCACACCATCCACGAGAAGGTGACCGAGCAGGCTAGCATTTTGGTCAACGGGCAGTTGAAGGAGTATCAAATAAAAGGCTTGGAGTGGCTAGTATCGCTCTACAATAACAATTTAAATGGAATCCTGGCGGATGAAATGGGTTTGGGAAAAACTATACAAACTATTTCACTGGTAACTTATTTAATGGACAAGAAGAAGGTTATTACAAATAAATCAGTTTTTTATTTACCTTTCGCTATATAGAATCTTCTTTGATTTCTCCAGGTCATGGGTCCCTATCTAATCATAGTGCCCCTCTCTACTCTTCCCAATTGGGTTCTCGAGTTCGAGAAATGGGCCCCTTCTGTGAGCATCGTCAGCTACAAGGGCAGCCCTCAAGGACGGCGTTTGCTGCAAAATCAGATGCGCGCCACTAAATTTAATGTGCTACTCACTACATACGAGTACGTTATCAAGGACAAATCTGTCTTGGCCAAGATACAGTGGAAATATATGATTATAGATGAAGGACATCGCATGAAAAATCATCACTGCAAACTCACGCAAGTGCTGAACACGCACTACATCGCCCCCTATCGGCTCCTCTTGACAGGCACTCCCCTTCAAAACAAGCTCCCAGAGCTGTGGGCTCTGCTTAACTTTTTGCTACCTTCCATTTTCAAATCGTGTTCAACTTTCGAGCAATGGTTCAACGCTCCGTTTGCTACCACCGGCGAAAAGGTCGAATTGAATGAGGAAGAAACTATTTTGATTATTCGTCGTCTGCATAAAGTGCTGCGTCCTTTCTTGTTGCGACGACTCAAAAAAGAAGTCGAACATCAGCTGCCTGATAAAATCGAGTATATCATCAAGTGCGATATGTCAGGATTGCAGCGCGTCCTCTACAAACACATGCAAAGCAAGGGCGTCCTGCTTACTGATGGCTCCGAAAAAGGCAAACAGGGCAAGGGAGGAGCTAAGGCTCTAATGAATACCATCGTCCAGTTGCGTAAATTGTGCAACCACCCTTTCATGTTTCAGCACATCGAAGAAAAGTTTTGCGATCACACCGGAGGCCACGGCGTTGTATCCGGCCCCGATCTGTATCGCGTCTCGGGCAAATTTGAACTTCTTGATCGTGTTCTGCCCAAACTGAAAGCTAGCAACCATCGGGTGTTACTTTTCTGTCAGATGACACAATGTATGACGATCATCGAGGATTACTTGAGCTGGCGTCAATTTGGTTATCTACGGTTGGATGGTACAACTAAAGCGGAAGATCGTGGAGAACTGTTGCGAAAATTCAACGCCAAGGGTTCCGATTACTTTGTTTTCCTGTTGTCCACACGCGCCGGTGGTCTTGGTTTGAACTTGCAGACAGCCGACACTGTGGTCATTTTCGATTCCGATTGGAATCCTCATCAGGACTTACAGGCACAGGATCGTGCTCATCGTATTGGCCAACGCAATGAGGTACGCGTATTGCGTTTAATGACAGTCAATTCTGTTGAGGAACGTATTCTGGCCGCCGCGCGTTATAAATTGAATATGGATGAGAAAGTAATACAAGCGGGAATGTTTGATCAGAAATCGACTGGAAGCGAGCGACAACAGTTTCTGCAAACGATTTTACATCAAGACGATGGAGACGAGGAGGAAGAAAATGAGGTCCCTGACGACGAGGTGATCAATATGATGATTGCGCGCAGCGAAGACGAACTGGAACTGTTTAAGAAGATGGACATTGACCGCAAGAAGGAAGATCAGGAAATACATCCGGGCCGCGAACGTTTAATAGACGAGTCCGAGTTACCCGATTGGCTGACTAAAGACGACGATGAAGTCGAACGCTGGCACACATACGATGAGGATACTATTCTGGGTGAGTAGACTGTATTGTAAAACAAAAATATATTACCAAAACCTCCAACTTTTATTAAAATACTAGTATATAAGCCTGACTTCGCCAGGAAGTTATTATTATTTATTTATTTCGTAAAAAAAATTGCGAAGTCTTTTGGACCTTCTCACCTTACACTTTTTTGGTTTATTTATTTTGTAGCATGAAAAGTAAAAAATTAATCGCAATTAATATCGATTGTTTGAATTTGATTCAATTATTGTTTGAGAATATTTCTTTAAAAGCAACATTTTTTGTGATAACCGTCGTCTCCACCAGCGGTACTGGCAGTTTTAATTGGGAATGGTATGTGCGACCTCCTTTTAAAAAGTTGACCACGATTCCCGTGGAGGCCACAGGTAACGCTATATCGCCCTTTCCTCGCACCACGTTCAAGAGGGTTTTGTATAGGTAGGTTTTTCCACCATCCATCCAAGAAGAAGCATTTTGATGATCTGCTAGATGTGTATATTGCATCTATCTAACTATTAAAGCAACACCCTGTTCATCGTTTAAACATTCGACCATATCTTGACAGGTTGCTTTTTGGTTCTTTATATCAAGTGCTCCTCCGGCATCATGAAGCAAGTCTTGAGGTGGAGTTTTAATACCGAAGTCTGTACAACTTTTACCATGTAAAATAAGAATTTCTTGGACATCGCGTAGGGCTAAATTTTCACAGTCTGCGTGTGTTCTACAATGATGCGGGTGTTTTCCAGGTAGGTCTTCCGCGGCTCAAGTAGGCCCCCAAAAACACAGATTAAAGCAAACAATTCTCTGGCTTCCCAGCCAGTGTGGCTTCCCAAACAGAATCGTCTTCTAAGATACCCAACTCCTTGCATGCGTCTTTGAATGTTTTGAATCTGACCCTGTGCACAGTTCTCAAAACTAATATCTCCTGTCACATGTAATAGAAGTAGTCTTAGATGATATCGCTCACCCTCCCATATACTAATGTTCATTTTCTAAGCAACTATACACAACACCGCCAAAAATAGTTACAAACAAAACAAATTCAATGAAATGAAATTATTATGAAAAATTATTAAATTTTTAAATTATTAAATTATTAAATTTTTAAATTATTAAATTTTTAAATTGTAAAATTTTTCATAATAAAATCTGACAAATTAATCAGCACAATCTAGGAAAACAAATACAAATTTCCTCCCAATCGGATTTTTTGCAAAAAAATGGCGAAGCCGTTTGGATTTTTGAAATTTGCGAAATTTTTCTCATCAACATTAGATGCCCAGGAACATCTGTGAAAAATTTCAGCATTCTAAGTGATGTGGAAGTCCAAAAAAAAGTCCCGGACATATTTTGCTAACAGAAACGCACAGGGATTTTATATATATAGATTGTAAAATTTTTCTTGTAATTTTGTGAACTTTTTTTTGCTTACTGAACAGGTCGCGGCTCACGCCAGCGTAAGGAAGTCGATTACACAGACAGTCTCACAGAGAAAGAGTGGTTAAAGGCTATCGACGACGGTGCGGAATTTGAGGAAGATGAAGATGAAGAAGAATCAAAACGAAAGCGTCGCAAGCGCAAAAATCGCAAAGAGGAATCCGATGAGGAGGAGTCTTTAATACTAAAACGTCGGCGTAAACAACCTGTCGATAAACGTCTAAAGAAGCAAATGAATAAAATCATGTCCGCCGTCATAAAGTACACGAATGAGGACGGCCGAGTTCTCTCCGAACCCTTCATGAAGCTGCCCTCGCGACAACGACTGCCAGACTACTATGAAATCATCAAACGTCCCGTGGACATTAAGAAAATCTTACAACGCATTGAGGACTGCAAGTACGGTGAAATCGCTGAACTGGAGAAGGATTTCGTCCAACTCTGTCAGAATGCTCAGATATACAATGAAGAAGCTTCACTTATTTATCTCGACTCAATTGAGTTGCAAAAAGTGTTCGTCAGTTCTCGACAACGTATCCTAGCTGCCGCTGCAGCCGCCTCATCTAGTACAGTAGTCTCGCCTGACAACTCGGACAATGATGACGATGATGAGCAGGACGGTGGAGCCAATTCGGACGATGAAGAGATTGCAACGACTTCAGCAGCAGCGGTGAAGATGAAACTAAAATTGAATAAATCCTCTTTGAACAGCCCAGCGCCAGCCACCCCAACTCCTTCGGCCTCGTCTTCGACAACAGCTATGAGTGCATCCACTAGCAAGAAGCAGACGCGACGCAAACGCTCACAGAAGAAGTACACTATATCGGATGATGATGATGACGACATGGATTAGCTACCATTGGGTGTTGTATTCGCATTGAATAGCAACAACAACAGCAACGCAAATGCTTAAAAAGAAATTAAGATTTATTTAATGGTCATTTTATAAGGGGTGGGTCTAATTCTATCTCTCCCATATCTCCCTCTCCCTCTTCCTCCCCCTCCCCCTCTCTCAGTCACTCTTCCTTTTCATCCTCCTCTTTCTCACCTTCAATCTCCCTCCCCTCTCTCATTCACTTTTCCTCTTCCTCCCCCTCTCTTAGACACTCTTCCTTTCATTACTCCTCTCTCTCACTCTATCTATTCATTTATCGTTGCCGATAAACGATCCATTATTGTTTCAAGATTTTGATTATTATACTATGTATTTTACTCTCTCTCTCTCTTCCTTTATGTATCGTTGGCGATAACAATCCATTATTGTTTAAAGATTTTGATGATTATATTATGTATTTTACTTTCTCCCTCTCTCTTTCTCTTCGTTTATCTATCGTTGGTGATAAACGATCCATTATTGTTTATAGATTTTGATAATTGTATTATGTATTTACACTATTTCTCAGTCATTTATTGTCTGTTATATTTTTAATTAAGTTATAAATATAATTTTAAATAAAAAGTGCACCCTTTTACATAAAATTATGAATGGAAACAACAGACACAAAGAATACAAAATTCAAAATTTGTACAAAAATTAAAAACTAAAATGTAAAATTCTCAAGGAAAGCATTAATTAAGTTGCTTCTTAACTTGAATTTTAAGCAAAAAGAAAAAGGATCCATTTACAAGAAAAAAAAAATACCTTGAAAAAGTTAACTTTGGAAAATACGAATCATCAATTTGATTAACAAACTTTGAATTTTGTGGACAAGCAAAAACAAAAAACTGTTAAAATTTGTGGAATCGAAAACTTAAAATATTCAAACATATGTAAAGGAAAGGATAATATTTGGCTAATTGTATTTCGGCTTTGAAAACACACACACACACAAACACATACACCTACAAATAGAAACATTTACAATATTAGTAATGTATCTATTGCATTTTTACAATTTTATTTTTTACAATAGTTTATCAGAAGACTAAAAAATTATCAATAATCTTTTTTATTAAAATTTTCAACATTTACTTAAAAGAAATATACAATTATGTTTAGATGGTCAAATTTATATCATGTGCTATACAAATACCATTAAATATTTAAAATAAAACTAAAATATATTTAACTAACGGTTTTTTTTAAAGACGAAATTTAACGACGACAGCCGGCGAAGTATCTCCTAAGAATAACAAGGCAACGGCTCCTGAAATTACTGGAAACTGCATGGGAGGATTAGCTGAAATATGTAAAGAAGTCGTTTTGGCCCTTTTTAGACTAAGCCTCACACTACAAACAAATATGCGCTGCCTCAAATTTGTGTATGTGCAAGCGGTTGAGTGTGTGCGAATGCTTTCATTTCAACGAAAGCATTGTGCGGAGTGGTTGCGTCAACAGTAGCGGCTCGTGTTTTAATTCAGATGTAAGCGGATAATTTTTATTATTCCACCTAGCTTAAGTGTAAGTGAGTAAGTATACACACATTGGTAAAAATGTCCCATTGTTATTTAAATGACCTGTAGCGTTTTCTACCTTTTCGGCAGTATCTATTTTTACAGAAATTTCCAAGTTGTAAAAATGAATATCCTGATAGGATTCAATCCATGATAGAAAGGGAACAAGCTGAATTCCTTTTTTGGAATCTTGTTTTTTATTTATAATTTTAAAAAATGTTTGCATCTATATTTTACAGAAAATGGTTTGGGTATTGATAAATATTTCAGATATTTTTTTTTTTAAATAGGTGAAAAGGTTATTTTTATATTTAAAAAACAAATTGCTAGAGCTACAATCTTTGAATATATAAAAATTAATGTTTGGCTGTGTGTTACAAGATATAAAAACTCGAGAACCAGTCGTTCGACTGCCTCTTCGCGCCCCATGTAATAGCATAGTAAAAAAAGCCTAAAAAAACATTTCGCCCTTATAAAGTGCACGGAAATTATTTTACCGACAAAATTTATTTTGTGGGCCGACTAAGCGTACCGGGGCACAGATAGTAGATAATAAGAACTAGTAAGGGTGTTGTCTACGGTCTGGCCGTAACTGAAATACTCTACAACTTCAAATTTCAGACAGATTTGGGTAAGAGTGGGCGTTAGGCCACGTCTACTAATATAAATAATTAATACTTGAAGTATAATATTGGATCTGGGTAAAAATTTCGTGGCGTTTTTTTAGTAAACTTCAACTGGTTCTTTTATAGTTTGCAAATTAATTAATTTAAACCAAATATGCTCGATTATTGTTTTAATGTTTCGCCATTTTTCGAGTAGAGCCATGATGCCATCGGTGAAGAACTTCTGTGCTTTCAGATTGAAAAACTTGAATCCCTTGCACACGATTTTTGACTCTTCCGATTATCATGCGTGACCGTTTCTCAACACCGGTTATGATACGTTTCGAAAAAGGCTCGAAGTCATTGCGTTTGAGCAGCGCATCCCAGATGTTGATTCTGTCTATCATGTTTTTCTCACTCAACTCATGAAGAACCCATATATCGAACTTCTTTCGGTACCCAGCCTTGAATAGAAGGTTTAAATCAGTTTTTTGGTCAATGCCTAGCTGCATACCAAAATCGACATTGCTGATATGTTTATCTTGCTGAACTTTTTCAAAAATTTCATTAGTTTTTTCAATGATTGGACGACCAGAGCGTGAGTCATCTTTCACATTAAAATTGCCATAACGAAAGCGAGCGAACCATTTCCGCGCAGCAGATTTTCATAAAGAACCTTCACCGTAGACAGCACAAATTTTTTCACAAGCCTGTGCAGCGTTTTTCCATTTGTCGTAATAATATTGGAATATATAACGTAAACAACTTTCCAACCACTGCACCAATTTCGTTATTTACATACTGACGATTACGATCGAAGTGTCACTTTTCCGATAATCGTTCACACTCATCGGAAAAATGCCACGAACTTTTCCCCAGCCCTAATATAAGTTATGTAAAACATTTATTCTTTTGGTAATAAATTTGTTTTAATTTAAAACCCTCTTTTGCCTATGCAAATTATAAGTAGGCGGATCACGCCCATATTTGCTATTTTATTACCAAATATTGTGCCCAT
Organism: Myopa testacea; assembly: GCA_949629155.1. NCBI lineage: Eukaryota > Metazoa > Arthropoda > Insecta > Diptera > Conopidae > Myopa > Myopa testacea. The sequence goes on along the minus strand of OX451348.1, from coordinate 12,141,742 downwards.
ATAATGTACGTATAAAGTTACAGTAGTAAGGCACCCAATCTTTGATAAAGTTAATTCCGGCAATATTGCATTAAAAAATATTCCAGTACACTCTCCATCAGCAATTGTAATTGCATACATTTAATTTTATTCATAATAGTTATTGTGTGAAATTAAAGAGCCAACCAAACAAGGTGCTCTACGTACTAATGGCGCATACCTCTGCGATAAAAAATAACTCCTTATAGAATGCTTCCGTTTGGAATTTTAGGTTAAATAACTTTTATAATACAATGTTACTTCTATTAAAAATAATGTTTCTTTTTATTTTCTTATAAAAACATTTGGTTAGTCTGCTTTATTGTTTAGGAGTACCATAAACAAAAATGTATAAATAAAAGCTATTTCACATCGCAAATACGGAGAAATGAACCTAGATTTATTAGAGGGAGTTCTATTGATGCTATTGTCAGCAGCTCACGTGTGTGGTGCTCGATTTGTTGTTGGGAAAAATTAAAATATCAAGAAATAAAAATGTCCTATAAATATTCCAATCATACAACGATTCTATCGATCGGAAACGAACCATAAAACTGCTATAAAAAGATATAGTATGAAATGGTTAACTATGCAATTACCTTGGAACACCAACTCCATCCTTACATTAGGGACAAGTAAAACGATTCCGAATCAAAAATTGGCAATCAGAAACTTTTTAAAATCGCACCAAATTTAAGTAAATTTTCCCACAAGCAAATCCATCAAGTGCACATTGAACATCATGCCACACACACTGGCCAAAGCAGCAGCGATCATCAACAGGTACATATAAACGGCGAGACTGCTCTTAAGTCGACTTCTTTCCATGATATGATAAATCATTTCCATTGTAAATATGATAAAGTTTAATTAATAGGTAAAAAGTTAAAACCAATTTAGTCAGTAACCAGTATGCAGCCGATATAAACTTGGTTGTAGAGGTTTCGGGTTTCTACCAGCAAGTGGACACAGACCCAGCTGATGGCAATAGCATCCTGGGAAATTCCAGTGGTTACGCGCAGAAATCACAGCTGCTAGCGATTACAAATCTAATGAAATTATTGTATGTCCAATTCTTTTACAAAACATGTGTCATATCTGTTACTTTAAATCAGAGACAATTTAATTTAACTTATATACATAGTATGTACATCAGGTCATGAAGTATGAAATTTCCGGTTTTCTTAAGGACTGAATTTCTTCAGTAGTTTTCGTAGCTTAGTTGTATGGATAAGTAAAAAATACAGAATTCCGGAATATGAGTTTCGTCGCGGTACCAGTGCATGCTTCCCCCAGGCAGCTCGAAAATCAATGAAGTGTTTGGGGAAGGTGCAACTAATTAGCAGACCTTACGTTATTGGTTTGAATAGTTTCGTTCTGGTGATTTGGGCCTTTTAAAGACCCACGTGGAAGACCGGTGAGTAAGGTGGATAGTGATAAACTGCAGTGGCACCATTACAGCTTTATGATGAGACCTTGTCAATCCATAACAACAGATGTCTACTGCAATCATGTGGACGAGAGAATGAGAAAGTTTGCCCAAGACTAGAAGTAAAGGAAACGACAATTCTGCTAACGTAAATTATTGTTATTGCCGAAAACTCTGACCGTAGCTAGCATGGAAAGCCAGAGCAGGCATGGACATAAAATGTTAGTATAACATATGCCAGGCCCAGTAGTGCTTATGTTTAGAAGGGAAAACTCACAGATCATTCAAACGCCTTACGATAAACTTGGCATCCGAATTTTTTTTTGTTGTTACAAAAATGAATATGCAATGAATATCTATATATATAAAAATAAGTTGTCCTATGTTCGTGATTTTATAACTCGAGAACCACACAACCGATTTTCAAACGAGTACATGCGTTGGAAAGGTCTACTTTCACTGATGGTTTATAAAAAAAAACATCGAAAAATTTCTACGAATACAAGTTTGCGGAATAAATTTAGAATTTCCTGTATTTTCACACGGTCAACTGTATGTTGCATGTTCACGTGTTGGGAAGCCGTCGTCTTTATTAATTTTTTGTGAAAATGGCAATACTAAAAATGTCGTTTACCACCAAGCTCTGCAATAAATTTTTTTCTTTTTGATGTTCTCACTTTAAAAAATTTATATTATTTTGCACTTCTTTTTCAGGAAAATGTCTATTCTTTCTAGAAAATTTAATTTTTAATACAAAGACGTAAACGTATGTTATTGTATTGTCCAGCAACGCGGGCAGGGTTACTCTAGTAAATTATAAAAGTTATAAATGTATATGGATTAATTAATTTTTTCTTCTTCTGTAATACTTTGGCTGGGCTTTGTATATGATCTTCGGGAAAAGGGTCATATCGAAAGCTTATTTCGGCCATGTGTGCACGCCGTAAAATATAACAAAGGGAAATCTGAACATCACACTGAATACCAGCAGTCACAAGTAGGCTGCTATGCTGTTGTCGTCCTCATCCACCAACGGCGACGTAACAACTAGAGAGACTGTCACCGTGATTAAAAGTCACTGTTCACTGGAGCGACCGAACTCGATATTTATTCATATATTCATTCCTATCACTGGTTTATTCCCGTGCCGTGAATTCGGAATACCATATTTTTTCATAAATTGAACAAACCCAAGGTAGCCATTATTTGACATTTAATATTATGTGTAGAGTTGAGTGAGATATTCCGGTACCCGTGATTTGTAACTGTTACTATTTACCAGTGACTTGGTAACTGGAGCGACAGAATAACTTTTTTAAGAGTGACGGTGAAACGATTCGTTCCTGTGAGTTCCTGACTGGCTCCCGACGCCGTGAATTCGCCATATGATATTTTTCACGTATTGTATAACAACATAGGCCTGTATGTACATTTAATATTCTGTTCTAAAAAATTTACTATTAAACATTTGCTTGCGACGATATTATACCCTACACACGAAGTGATGAGGGTATATTCACTTCCGTTTGTGCTTCCGTATATGCTTCCGTTTGTAATGCATTAAAGGAGGCGTAACAGGTATACAAAAATATATATATTCTTGATCAGCGTGACCTCCTGGGTCGATTTAGCCCTGTCCGTCCGTCTGTCTGTCTGTCTGTCTGTGGAAATCACGATTACAAGAACGAATGGAGATATCTTCTTCAAACTTGGCACGAATATTGTCTATCATTAGAAACTTATTGGTATTGAAAATGGGCGAAATCGGACCATTACCACGCCTACTTTTCATAGTGCGTGGTTGCGGTTGAAATTTTGTACAGAAGTCTACTGTCTCTGACCAAAACAGACTACCACAAATGGGCGTGATCCGCCCACTAATTATAGTATAAACTCGGTTTACGCAACTAATAGAAATTAAGGCGGTTGCATTAACCGAGGTTGTTGCACTTACTGGGTCACACTTTTTTGTATAAGAAATGGTAGCCAAATGTCTATACTTCTATATAGAAAATGGTAATGAAATACAAAACACATTTTTGAAACGAAAGGAAATCGTTATTGTTGTTGTGGATATTCAGAAGTCTTAAGTGTAACACGTTTTCCTGGTCCAGATTCAGCTCTCGCCACAAATTGTCTAAGACTGCTTCCCTTTGTTTTTTTATCAGGCTTATTGTTGACTTGTGAACATTATATTTTTCACAAAGTAGTTTTACTGAAACACCCTTATCAACTTCGGATAAAATTTCACTTCTTTTTTTAATACATAATTTAGTAATATTTCTTTGAACACCCATCCTGAACGAATTTCGCGTAGGTACTAATGAAAGTGGAACCCATCTAGGGAAACACACTTGGATGTGTAAATATATTTACAAAGAATTCGTCTAGACCAACACGAAACTAAATTACTGTAAAATAACGACAGACGTAACCAACCAAAAGAAGAACATCCAAATAAAAAACAGATGAACAAGTTGCACTGATCGAGGTAACCTTTTTGAAAAGTTGCACTTATAGAGTCAATACGTGCTACGACTTTAGTGTTGCGAAAATCGAGGAGTTGCGCGAATCGAGGGTTGCATTAACCGAGTTCGTACTGTAAATAAAATTCGATTACAGGAGAACGAACAGAGATATTTTCATAAAATTTGGCACGAATATTGTCTTTCATCACAGGCTATTTGAGATTGAAAAAGAAAAAAATTAGACCATTGCCACGTCTAATATTTAACTAAACGCGTGTATGAACTGCGGCCAGAACGAAGTTAACAAGCTTTCTGGTTTTATTATAATCCATTGCTTCACTGTTCCCTAATTCTTTCGTTAGCTGAAGTGGTTTGCCAGAGTCTGCGCAACCAATTATTAACTATAGAGTAAACTGAGTTCTTAAAAGTACTAACTCGTATTGAACGATTAAAGCTCGAAAGCTCGATCCTTTTTGCGATTGTTTTGTTGATTCGAACTCTTCGTGGCGATTGTTTTCGTTGTTCGCTTTAGAAGGATTGCGAATCAGGTTTGTGCATTAATTTTTTTAATACGAATGTGCCAATGCTAGAATATGTATTTTTTATTCATTGCGCAGATAAGAACAATTATATTAATTTTAGTTCTCTGATGCGCATGCCATATCATTGATGCTCCATGACAGTTATTGTTTTGTTCGAACAACGCACAGTGTGGAAGATCGCGTCTTGGCCGTGGCCAACCTGTATAGTCGCTTTCTTAGTGCGTATGCTAAGCAAAATTTTCAAATTGTTTTTCGAGTTTTGAACCGTGTAACTCACACAGTATTAGATCTACCAGTGCAAAGTAAAAGGAATATAAAATGCTGAAGAATTATAGAGTAGAAACATATGGGCGTGTCCTTCAGCAGTATACTTTGTGTTTCATCCTAAAATGCTTATAATTGCTTTAAGTTCAGATTTCGGAAGCAGTGGAAGCTAAGTTGGCGGTCCGTCTCGTGTGGCACAATGAAGAAGGCGACATTTTTTTTAACCATATTTCGTTAATAAATTTCTTTAAATATTTTAAAATTTATGAAATTATATACACACATATTGCAATGCAAATTATTATTATATTAATTTCGTATTTCGAATCAAATTTGAGCGAGAATTTGAATTCCATCATAGCCTACTTTATATTAACTCAGCTCACTGCTAGAGGGCAATTTTAGTTTTTCATTGCAGCATAATTTTCGGTGCGGTAATTTTTACTCAAAGCATTCAAAACCATTCGAAGAATTAACTACCATTTTACGCGTACACAAATTTGCACCTTGTATATACAAGTGGTACTTTACTTTCTTAATACAAACCTATGAATAGGCTGATTCTTGTTACAGAAAATTAAATGCAAATGAGAAAAGCAATGCCACAAGGATGAATTTATTTACAATTAAATTCAACAAAACTTTAAATTGAGCACCAAAATGAGATATGTACCCTTATTATATATAAGGCCCTTATAAACGATAAACGCTCTGTCCGTTTAACACCCGTTTTGTTTTGTGCTTTTCGTATTTTGTTGGTATTTTGTTTGTTAGTAACGTCAAAACTACGAAAAGCACAAAACAAAACGGGTGTTAAACGGACAGAGCGTTTATCGTTTATAAGGGGGTAAATGTTATCAAAAAAGGTTTTATATTTTGAATATGTTCCTCCCCCAGAGGGGGAAGGGGAGGGTGAGACTCTAATCCAAGCTCTACATAAAATAATATGTAATATATGGAAAACAGAAGAAACGCCGTAAAAATTTTCTCCCGACCAAAATAAAGCTGTTACTAGCTGTGTCAATACTGTTTCCAGTGTTTCTCTACGGCTGTGAAATTTACAGTGATCCTGACTCCGTTTCGTTGAGATATACGATAGTCTACAAAAGCATGGCACGTTACGTATTCAGTATAAAGCGCGGTGATCACATTTCCCACTTATCAACAATTTTCAATTGCTCCCCAACCAACCTGATGAAAAACCGCGCACTAGTATTCCTCTATAGAATACTCCACTCTGGTCAACCCGAATATCTATTAAATATTCTTAGATTCTCAGCTTCTCTCCTCCGAGATTCTCTAACCTAATTTCAAGGCGATAGTTTTTTCTTTGTTCTATTCGTCTAAGGAACTCCCTCCCACCGTAAATATAAAGAATCACATTTACAAGAGTAAACTCGAGTCTAGCATTTTGAGTCTCTTCAATTTGATATTTTTCAAGGTGATATTTTGTTCCCTAATCCATCGTCAGACTTAGCATTATTCACAGAGTCACGATGACGAACATGTCGCGCAAATCGGACCACTGTCAGCCTACTTTTGAAGTTAATCCCATTTGACAGCTGAATACTTCACCTTCAGAGCAAATCGGCCCAACAAAATAGGCGTGATTCGCCCACTACATTCTATAGATTTATTCTACGGGTATAGGGTATATGCTCTTCGGCCATGCTGAAGTTAATACTCCTTCTGGTATATAATTTAAATATTTTGGCTGAAATTGATTTTGTGTTTATTTTTCTTTTATTTTAATTGCCGTCATGTGCGCCAACAGAGTTTTCTTTATCTGCTTTAGAAATTAACTCTTCCAATTCTTTGCGTAGCATTTCCGTACTGGCGCATATTAGATCAGGCTTCATAATATTGAATGCACTGCCATAGGGATGAGTAACCAATCCACCCGCTTCACGAATTAACAAGTAACCAGCTGCACAGTCCCACGGGTACATATCCTCAACATGGTAAGCATCCAAATTTCCAGCGGCGACCAGACACAATGAATCCACAACGCAACCATAGGATAAAAGTCTGTAATCAGAGGGAGAAAGAGGTAGAAAGGGTGAGAGCGAACTTTATTTTTAAATATATTGGCAAATAAAAGTTATAATTATAAAAAAAGATTTAATTCTAAAATACTCGTATGTATTACTGATTGAATACCGAAACTGAATGCTTAAAATAAGTTAGCAATTTCTAATTTCTTATTTTTCAAGCAACTTTAATTCTTAAAGTCCTTTTATTTGTCATCACTTGATTTTTAAGAAAAACTACCTTCTAAAATTTCAAATATATCATAAAAAGTATGATACTATATTTACATACATATATTATAACTATAAAATATTTAAAGAAAAGAAATTATAAAATAATAATATTATTAAAGTATCTTCTTCTTGTCTGCAAAATTTATTACTTTAATAAAACTAATAATATTCAAATTTTAAAACCTTTTATCAAAACATTTTATCAAATGTTGAAAATGAAATGTTAAAATGTTATCCTATGTATTTCATAGTACAACTAGTATATAAGCCTGACTTCGCCAGGAAGTTATTATTTTTTATTTATTTCGTCAAAAAAATTGCGAAGTCTTTTGGACTTTCTCACCTTACACTTTTTTGGTTTATTTATTTTGGAGCATCAAAAGTAAAAAATTAATCGCAATTAATATCGATTGGTTGTATTTGATTCAAATCCAACACCCTGTTCATCGTTTAAATTTTCGACATGCTGACTTCTACAGCTTCAGCCAGTGTGGCTTCCCAAACCGAATCGTCTTTTAAGATACCCAACTCCTTGCATGCCGTTTTGAATGTGACTCCGTGCACAGTTCTAAGGTTCTCACAACTGATTTGTCCTGTCACATGTAATAGAAGTAGTCTTAGATGATATCGCTCACCTTCCGATATAGTAATGTTAATTTTCTAAACAACAAAACACAACACTACCAAAAATATGGCACACTCAAAACAAATTCAATGAAATTAAATTATTATGAAAAATTATTAAATTTTTAAATAATTAAATTTTTAAATTAAAATTAAAAAATAAAATCTGACAAATTAATCAGCACAATCCTGGAAAAAAAATACAAATTTCCTCCCAATCCGATTTTTTGCAAAAAAATGGCGAAGCCGTTTGGATTTTTGAAATTTGTATTTTTCTCATCAACATTAGATGCCCAGAATCTGTGAAAAATTTCAGGTTTCTAACAGATGCGGAAGTCCAAAAAAAAAGTCCCGGACATATTTTGCCAACAGACACGCACAGGGATTTTATATATATAGATAATAGGTAGGTCGTGGTCGAAATTTCGACCAATACTATTTCCCATTTTTAATTAATTCTTTTTTTTATTATAACATTTTTTAATATAAAAGTCAATTGCTCCACCTCTTCTTCACTCAATCAACCAGATCGTCTTCGTATGCAAACGAGAAATCTCAGCAACAAAATTTAAATTGCGTTTAAATCCTTTTTTGAATCCTTAGCAACATATGTTGCTAAACAATGTTGATGTACTGGGACGTAAATGATATCTTCTAATGCAGGTACAATTTCGTCTCCATTAAGCAGTAGAGTAGAAAAATACCTACAAATCTGTATATGTTTCTTTGCAATTTAATAAACGGCACAGACGCTAGAGGGATGGCGTATAGAGATAGATTGTTTTGCGTATATTGTTTTTATACATATTATATATTTAAATACTATATTGTTATTCATATTTCTCAAGTCAACACCGTCAATTAAATAAACTCTACATTTTATTGTTATTTTAATTTTTATCATTTTTAATCTTTAGAATGGACTTTATTTTCTATTATTTACAGATCTTTTTTTGTACCTAGAAAAGCATTCACTTTGTTCTTCACTTAATATTTTTCTTTGAATGTTTAACCTATTAATTTTCAGATTGTTGAAGTGAATAAAAAGTAAATCTTGTTTTGTTTGCGCTTGTAAATTTTTTACTCAAGTTATAATATTGAACTTAATCACATATAAATAATAAAATAAAAGTTAAAAAACAAATGGAAAATATTATCATTTAAATAATATCCCAAGTATTTAAATAAATATATACTAGAGCAATATTTTCATTTATTTACTTTTATGCGTTGATGTATTTTATGTACTTTATTTTACCTTCTAGCATTTGCTCCGATGTGATAAATGCGTTTAATGTGCTTATTTCGTATTTTTTGAGCATGAAGTAATGAGACTTCATATCCAACATTAGCGTCGTTCATCTATGAAAGTTATAATAACAATATTAATATTTATAATTAAGCCATATAAATAATTAAGATTTATCATCACGATAATAATAATAATAATATGTAATAATTTGTAATGTTTTCTATAGTTTGAGTATTTTTCGTATAAGTGTATTTTTCAAAGTTTGAAGCATATCGTTGAACTATCGATTAAATGGTTTTATTCCAATGAAAATTATTATAGTAAAGGTTAACAAAAAACCCAAGAATTCTTGCGACATAAAGACGATAATTTTATGTGTAATTTAAGTTTCAGCGTACTTGAATTCGAATAAGATTCGATTAATATTAATTACTTATTACTTACCTTTTCGCAATCGCTCACGTGTATTGGTCGATCATTACAAAAAGCTCCTTGACCCAATTTGGCAGAATAGATTTTTTTCTGTACTGGATTATTTACGATACCCAATACGATCTGCTTGTTAACCGCTAAACCGATCGAGATGCATGTGTGAGGAATTTGTTTGATGAAGTTTGATGTACCATCGATTGGATCAATAATCCATGTAGGATCATCTGTTAATTCTTCCGTGACATTGTTACGTTTTGCTACCTCTTCTTCATCAATAAATTTATGCTTCGGATAAGTATTCCCAATTGCATTCATTAGATATTCCTCAATCTTACTGTCGTACTCAGTGACGACATCGTAGAAACCTGATTTCACGTGGATGTGTTTCTGTTCATTCTGATAACCTTCAAGCATTATTTGGCCAGCTCGCACAGCCAGTGGATAAATAAACGAGTAATAAGAATCGATGCTAGCTTTGTCCATGTTTAGTTTTTGAAGTTATTGAAAAATATATATTGTACAATATAACTTGAAATCTGAATTTTGTCCACTTGAAGATATTTGAAACTTAAGTTGCTCTAGTTTCAGCGCCGAGTTTCATATCAGTTAAATGAATACTGATTGAATTCTATGGTTTTAGATAAAAACAAAAACAAATTAATTTTATCTCATTTCATTCTTTCGCTCTTTCTCTCTGTTTGCGCACAATAAATGATGTATGATGATTAAGAAGAGCGTATTTTTTATTACGCTGCATTATACGCAAATCAAATGTGCGAAGCATTGTACTCAAAGTGATTGTAGAAAAACTAACGTTGATAAGTTTGAAAAATTGTTAGAAATGATCTACTACGTCAATCTAATTTTTATCTTTCAGAGAGGGCCGAAATTTTATTTATCAGAAAGCGTTTCGTATCTTGTCAATTTTTTGTTTTTCGTGTTTTTAATTTTCTGTCAGTAATTTTTTCAACTGCTATTGTTATTAAAACCTTGTTAGCAAAACGGTTTCTTTTGCCCTTTCGGTCATTTCAGAATCGCCCAGGACGTCCCGGACAAGGTCCTTCATCCAGAACCGTGCAACGCGCAATTGATATTATATAGGAAAAAGTTCTACATTCGGGCCACCTCAAAGCATCAGCATTTGACTTTAAAACAGGGTATAACCAGCATTTGACTTTAAAACAATATAAACATATTGCTTACACAAACCACCGCATATCGTTTATTGGCGCCCAATAAACCTAGTTTAATGCAAATGCAACAGACACCTGGTTCTTTGAGTTCTGTACAGCAACCGGATATGCATCGAGGACCACAAGCGAGTCCAGCTGGGCCCCAGAAGCAACAACAAGGACATCCCGTAGGCGCAGGCACACCACCTCAGGGCTCAAGATCTCCAGCTAGTCCTTATGGACAACAGTTGCCAGGTAAAATGCAGCCACCACAACCTGCTCAACAGCAGCCACAACAAAAACAACAAATGACTTCAGATATCAATCCGCTTATAGGACCGCCACCACAAGGACCTCAACAAACGCCACCTACATGTGGAAAGCCACCGTCTGTTCCCACGATGAGTGGCTGCGGCCACTCTCCCATGTCAGTAACTATGGCTCAAGGTGTCCGCCTCAGCATGATACCACCGATTGGACCTTCCGCTGTGCCTCCAGTTCATGAACATGGTATGCAGTCAGCTGGTCCACAATTAGGAGCTGCAGCTCCTCAGCAACCAAACCCCAATCGCATTACAACCATCTGCAAACCAGTCGGCTTGGATCCTATCACGTTACTGCAAGAACGCGAGAATCGCATCGCTTCTCGTGTAGCGTTACGCATGCAGGAGTTGCAGCATTTGCCGGCTACAATGTCAGAAGATGTACGCTTGCAAGCTGCTATTGAGCTGCGTGCTCTACGTGTCCTCAACTTCCAGCGGCAGCTGCGTTCCGAGATTGTTCAGTGTACGCGTCGCGATGCAACGCTGGAGACTGCAGTCAACATTAAAGATTACAAACGTACCAAACGTCAAGGTTTGCCCGAGGCGCGCGCAACTGAAAAATTGGAAAAGCAGCAGCAACTAGAGGCAGAGCTCAAGCGTCGCCAGAAACATCAAGAGTTTTCTGCAGCGGTCTTTCAACATGAAAAAAATTGCAAAGGATATCATCGCAAGAAGGTATGAAGATTGCGAACAGAGGATGTTTATTGAAGCTTTTATCACAATTTTTTTTGCAGGCTCAACTAGCTCGTGTGAACAAAGCTATTATGAATTGCCACGCCAAACGAGTGCAGAAGAAGCAACAACAGCGCATGGAAAAGGAACGCATGCGTCGCCTCATGGCTGAGGATGAAGAAGGTTATCGCAAGCTCATTGATCAGAAGAAAGACAAACGATTAGGTCTCTTACTATCGCAAACCGAAGAGTACATTTGCAATCTCACCCAAATGGTGAAGCAGCACAAGGATGACCAACAGAAAAAGAAAAAGCACGAGTGCAGGCACGTGGTTCATTACAAGAAGGAATTGCTGATGAGTGGCGAGTATGTTAACATTGATGAGAGCTGCATAGCCGCAGATTTGCGGGAGACTGTGATGGAGCAAACTACTGACAACAACGGGACCGGCGAAGATGCACCCAAAGAGCCTGTAACGGATGAATTCATGCTCAATGCCAAGGTGGAGGATGATGAATACCGTACTGAAGAGCGAACGTATTACAGCTTCGCTCACACCATCCACGAGAAGGTGACCGAGCAGGCTAGCATTTTGGTCAACGGACAGCTGAAGGAGTATCAAATAAAAGGCTTGGAGTGGCTAGTATCGCTCTACAACAACAATTTAAATGGAATCCTGGCGGATGAAATGGGTTTGGGAAAAACTATACAAACTATTTCACTCATAACTTATTTAATGGAAAAGAAAAAGGTTAATACAAATTAATCACCTTGCTATTTTCCTCTCACTACATAGAATCTTCATTGGTTTCTCTAGGTTATGGGTCCCTATCTAATCATTGTACCCCTCTCCACTCTCGCCAATTGGGTGCTCGAGTTCGAGAAATGGGCGCCTTCCTTGAGCATCGTCAGGTACAAAGGCAGCCCACAAGGACGTCGCTTGCTTCGAAAACAGATGCGCGTCATTAACTTTAATGTGTTACTCACCACATACGAGTACGTTATCAACGACAGAAATGTCTTGGCCAAGATAAAGTGGAAATATATGATAATCGATGAAGGACATCGCATGAAAAATCATCACTGCAAACTCACGCAAGTGCTGAACACGTACTACATCGCCTCCTATCGACTCCTCTTGACAGGCACTCCTCTTCAAAACAAGCTCCCAGAGCTGTGGGCTCTCCTTAACTTCCTGCTACCTTGTATTTTCGAATCGTGCTCAACCTTCGAACAGTGGTTTAACGTTCCGTTTGCTCTCACCGGCGAAAAGGTCGAATTGAATGAGGAAGAAACTATTTTGATTATTCGTCGTCTGCATAAAGTGTTGCGTCCTTTCTTGTTGCGACGACTGAAAAAAGAAGTCGAACATCAGCTGCCCGATAAAATCGAGTACATCATCAAGTGCGATATGTCAGGATGGCAGCGCGTCCTCTACAAACACATGCAAAGCAAGGGCGTCCTGCTTACTGATGGCTCCGAAAAAGGCAAACAGGGCAAGGGAGGAACTAAGGCTCTAATGAATATCATCGTCCAGCTGCGAAAACTATGCAACCATCCTTTCATGTTCCAGCACATCGAAGAAAAGTTTTGCGATCACACCGGAGGCCACGGCGTTGTATCCGGCCCCGATCTGTATCGCGTCTCGGGCAAATTTGAACTTCTTGATCGAGTTCTGCCCAAACTGAAAGCCAGCAACCATCGGGTGTTACTTTTCTGTCAGATGACACAATGTATGACGATCATCGAGGATTACTTGAGCTGGCGTCAATTTCGTTATCTGCGTTTGGACGGTAAAACTAAAGCGGAAGATCGTGGAGAACTATTGGGCAAATTCAACAGCAAGGATTCCGAATACTTTGTTTTCTTGATGTCCACACGCGCCGGCGGTCTTGGTTTGAACTTGCAGACAGCCGATACTGTGATCATTTTCGATTCCGATTGGAATCCTCACCACGACTTACAGGCACAGGATCGTGCTCATCGTATTGGCCAACGCAATGAGGTACGCGTATTGCGTTTAATGACAGTCAACTCGGTTGAGGAACGTATTCTGGCCGCCGCGCGTTATAAATTGAATATGGATGAGAAAGTAATACAAGCGGGAATGTTTGATCAGAAATCGACTGGAAGCGAGCGACAACAGTTTCTGCAAACGATCTTACATCAAAACGATGGAGACGCGGAGGGAGAGAATGAGGTCCCCGACGACGAGATGATCAATATGATGATTGCGCGCAGTGAAGATGAACTGGAACTGTTCAAGAAGATGGACATCGACCGCAAGAAGGAAGATCAGGAAATACATCCGGGCCGCGAACGTTTAATAAACGAGTCCGAGTTACCCGACTGGCTGACTAAAGGCGACGATGAAGTCGAACGCTGGCACACATACGATGAGGATACTATTCTGGGTGAGTAGACTGTATTGTAAAACAAAAATATATTACCAAAAAATATATTACCAAACTTTTATTAAAATATTGTGAAATTTTTCTTGTAATTTTGTGAACTTCTTTGCTTCCTGAATAGGTCGCGGCTCACGCCAGCGTAAGGAAGTCGATTACAAAGACATTCTCACAGGGAAGAAGTGGTTAGAGGCTACAGACGGCGACGTGGAATTCGAGGAAGATGAAGTTGAAGAAGAATCCAAACGAAAGCGTCGCAAGCGCAAAAATCGCAAAGAGGAATCCGATGAGGAGGACTCTTTTATACCAAAACGTCGACGTAAACAACCTGTCGACAAACGTCTCAAGACACAAATGAATAAAATCATGTCCGCCGTCATAAAGTACAGGAATGAGGACGGCCGCATACTATCCAAACCCTACATGAGGCTGCCTCCGCGACGACGTTTGCCTGACTACTACAAAATCATCAAGAATCCGGTGGACATCAAGAAAATCCTACAACGCATTGAGGACTGCAAGTACGGTGAAATCGATGAACTGGAGAAGGATTTTGTCCAACTATGTCAGAATGCTCAGATATACAATGAAGAAACTTCACTTATTTATCTCGACTCAATTGAGTTACAAAAAGTGTTCGTCAGCCTTCGACAACGGTTCGTAGGGGCGGCTTCAGCCGCCTCATCCAGTACAATAGTCTCGTCTGACAACTCTGACAATGACGATATTGATGATGATGAGCTCCACGGTGGAGCCAATTCGGACAATGATGACGTTGCAACAATTTCAGCAGCAGCGGTAAAGATGGAACTAATAGTGAAGAAATCCTCTTTGAACAGCCCATTGCAACTCCCTCGGCCTCGTCGACGGCAACAGCTATGAGTGCGTCCACTAGCACGAAGCATATGCGACGCAAGCGTTCACATAAGAAGTACACTATAACGGATGATAATGACGTCAACATGGATTACCTACCATTGGGTGTTGTCTACGCATTGAATAGCAACAACAACAGCAACATAACTGCTAAAACAAGAATTTATATTTATTCTAAGGTCATTTAATAAAGAAGGGGCAAATGGGAAGTATTCATTCTATCTCTGGTTGTACCATCTCTGCCTCTCTCAGTCTTCCTTGGCGATTAACGTTTTACATACATACATTAAAGCTTTAAATTATTATATCATTTATCAAGAAATTAAATTTCTTCCTCATTTATTGTTTCTAAAATAATGTTATTATATACATATATAATTTTAAATTAATAAACATAACTTAACTTTCAACTGAACACATCTGGCAAATTTATACAAGAGCAAAAATTAAAACTAAAATGTAGAACTGACATTTTTGTCAGCCAATTTCGTAGTTTTTGAGGATGAAGTAAAGAGACTTAATATCCGATTTTAGCGTCATTCATCTATGAAAGTAATAATAATATTTATAATTATGTCATATATTATACATATGTATGTACATATGTATACTAATACAATATTTGTATAAAAATCTTACTAATATATAAAAGGTGTCATATAAAAGGTAATATATAAAAGGTTTGTTTGTCCGTTTTTCACGCCTAAGCGTCTCTATATATTTTTCTGAAATTATGTACATAGGTAGAATTTACCTCTCATTCCAATATAGACAATAGAAATCTTCCAAAAATGACCAAATGGGATATTTTACCTTTTCACAAGCGACCAGCAGATATATTGGGTTGGCTAATAAGTTCGTAGCGTTTTTTATTAAGCGCTTTAATGAACAAAAAAACAATAATTACAACAACAAATTAATCAATAATGAATTCTCCATCACTGCTGTCGACATGTTCCCACCTCTCGAACAATTTGTCGATGCCATTTCGCCAAAAATCGGGCGGTCTGGTGTCGAAGAAGTTGTTAAGCCAGATTTTTAGGTCTTCATCGTTGTCGAATATAACGCCCTTTAGTTGTTTCGACAGGGACCGGAAAAGGTGGTAATCACTCTAAGATCCGGAGAGTACGGCGGATGCTGAAGAACCTCCCATTTGAGCTCTTGGAGGGCGGCTTTAACAACTTGTGCAACGAGAGGCCTGGCGTTGTTGTGAAGCAATATGGTTTGGCCTTGTGAAGATGATTGAGAACTGTCTGATGATCACAGCTCAGTTTTTCTGCTAATTCGCGGCTTGTTTTGCGACCGTCTTCCTTCAAATGTGCTTTAAGACTCTTCGTCGAATTCCGAAGGTCTTCCGCTGCAAGGCTTGTCGTTGAGTTCGAAGTCGCCGTTTTTGAAATTCGCGAACCATTTTCGTGCAGTTGACTCACCTATGATACCTTCTCCGTACACTTCGCAAATCTCCCGTGCGGCTGCGGCAGTTTTTTGACCTCGATGAAAAGCAAAGAAAAACAGATGTCAAAAATGCTGATTTTTGCCTCCTGGAAATTCCATTTCTAAGCTTGAAAAATTATAAAAATTTAATTTATCCAAAACAACGATGATCGCAGTTTTGTAGAACAGAATGAGCTCTTTCGAATGCATATAAACAATATGTCAAAAAGTAAATAAATCGTTCTAGGATAAAAGAAACAATAAAACGCTACGAACTTATTAGCCAACCCTATATAAAAACTCATGCAAAATACAAATTTATGTAACTAATTACATGTATGTATGTACATTAGGGTGGACCTTAGCTATACTTGGCTAAAATTTTTTGCAGAATTTTTTTACGCCGCCCCCTAAAATTGTTCCATTGGATAACGAAATAATTTCTGTAAAATATGAAGTTGATTGGATAACAGAAAGACGTGGCATATTCATATGAAACTTGCAACGAATGTGAAATTTTGGATCAACCAAAAGGAATGAAGCAAACGTTTTTAATAATGAGTAAATGTTCTTCATATTCAAGAATATTTATAAGAATAGTGATACAGTATAGTTTCTTCAGCATAATAATTAACTAATACCTGCATTTTTTAAATTATAGATATTAAATTTTACGCATCTTATTGAGAGTGCTATTTTTTTTAGTTATACAGGATGATTCACAACAGAGCCAACTGGTGCAGCCAGTTTTCCGTGCTAGTTGTAGTGCCAGTAATTTTACATTTCGATATTACTTTCTCTTTTTTACCAATTCATCTTCCATTTTCAGTGTTGTTGCTGTCTTTCAAATGAACTAGGATACCAGTTATTTGATGAAGGATGCGTAGTTATTTGAGTGGAACCCAGTGTCTGCAGCCTTACCCTGCAAAAGTCAGGGCAGTCACACAGATAGTGGTCTAGTGTTTCTGGGTATTCCATACAGGACCTGCACAAATCAGATTCCAGATTACGTAATTTCCGTAGGTAGCCTCTGAGTTCATTGTGTCTTGTCAGGATGCCTATAATTATTCTTAGTCTACCTTTACTAGTTTGGTCCTAGTTTGGGAGGCGTTAGGATTTTCCCATAGTTTTTTAATGATTCTGGAGCCATCCGACGTGGTCCAATCCCTATAATGCAGATTGTCTACGTAGCCCGTTATATGGTTTTTTAGGGCTTGAAAAGGCCTTTTGGCCGCTAGGGTTACCTCGTCCAACATGGTGCCTTTCGCGCCAGCTCATCAACCCTTTCGTTGCCCTCAATATTCCGATGTCCAGGCACCCATACCACTTGTATCAAGAACTTCTGCGCCAAAAGTGTTATAGCTGCTTTGCAGTTGCGCACCACTTCTGATGTCAACTGGTCATTCGATACTTCCATTATAGCTGCTTGGCTGTCTGAAAAGGTTTTACAACTCCTACCTGGAATGGCATTGTTGTTTAGTCATTTAGCACCTTCCATAATACCAACAATTTCAGCCTGAAAGACTGTGTTAGAGTTATGTAGTCTGATGCTTGCTCCATGCTTACTGTGACCCGTGCGCCCGACCATTTTCGATCTGTCCGTGTATAGGTGAATGCTTTGGCTCATCTCGCCTATCCATGCAGGGTTCCAGTCACACCTCTTCGGTATGATGGACTCCACTGGCGTTCTGGACTGGATCTCCGGAATACGGTTGCAATCCCATTCGCCGGGCTCTATATTCATATGCCCAAGTATGGTCTGATGTCCTGTAATATGGTTCCTGCCGTACCAGGAGCACCAGGACTCTCAATCTTGCTGCTGTTACAGCTGCTTCATGTGTAAACATTCGTAAACAAAAATGCATTTAGTCTGTATTCATTACGTTGCTATTTCTTTGTTGATAATTTCTCATCTTCTATGGACCCAGAAAAGGAGGAGGACAAAAACTAGAAATAAAAGTGTACCACAAGAGGAAATATTGATATTATAGTATACGTTCCGGGTATGACCGGATACTAAAAAGCTAGTGTGTAATATTTATCACCATCACGATAATAATAATAATATGTAATAATTTCTAATGCTTTCTATAATTTGAGTACTTTTCGTATATTTTTCATAATTTAAAGCATATTGTATAATAATTTAATGTGTAATTTAAGCTTAAGTGTATTTGAATTCGAATAAGATTCGATTATTCTAATTCGATTCGATACTAACCTTCTTGCTAACCTTTTCGCAATTGCTCACGTGGTTGATCACTAGAAAAAGCTCCTTGAGGAATAAGTGAATCAAAATGAGGGAGGTATTGTACTCAAAGTGGTTGTAGAAAAACTAACGTTAATAAGTTTACAAAATTGTTAGAAATGATGTACCACACCACCTCTAATTTTTATCTTTCAGAGACGACTGAAATTTTATTTATCACAAAGCGTTTCGTCTCTTGTCTATTTTGAATTTTTCGTGTTTTTAATTTTCTATTTAATAATTTTCTCAATTGCTATTGTTATTTAAACCCTGTTATCAAAAACTTCTCTTTTGCCCTTTCGATCATTTCAGGGTTCCCCAAGACCTCCCGGACAAGTTCCTTCACCCGGACCGTAGGCGCAGGCACACCATCTCCTTCTAGTCCTTATAGACAACCGTTGCTAGGTAAAATGCAGCCACCGCACCCCGTTCAACAACAGCAGCAACAACAAATGACTTCAGATGTCATTCCGCTTTCACTCGTAGGACCGCCACCACAAGGATCTCAACAAACGCCACCTACATGTGGAAAACCACCCTCTGTTGGCACGATGAGTGGCGACGACATCCATCCTCCCATTTCAGCTCTCATGTCAGTAAATACGGCTCAAGGTGTCCACCCGGACATGATACCACCGATTGGCCCTTCCGCTGTGCCTCCAGTTCATGAACATGGTATGCAGTCAGCTGGTCCACAATTGGGAGCTGCAGCTCCTCAGCAAGCAAACCCCAATCGCATTACAACCGTCTGCAAACCAGTCGGCTTGGATCCTATCACGTTACTGCAAGAACGCGAGAATCGCATCGCTTCTCGTGTAGCGTTACGCATGCAGGAGTTGCAGCATTTGCCGGCTACAATGTCAGAAGATGTACGCTTGCAAGCTGCTATTGAGCTGCGTGCTCTACGTGTCCTCAACTTCCAGCGGCAGCTGCGTTCCGAGATTGTTCAGTGTACGCGTCGCGATGCAACGCTGGAGACTGCAGTCAACATTAAAGATTACAAACGTACCAAATGTCAAGGTTTGCGTGAGGCACGCGCAACAGAAAAATTGGAAAAGCAACAGCAACTAGAGGCAGAGCTCAAGCGTCGCCAGAAACATCAAGAATTTCTTGCGGCGGTCCTCCGAGGTGAACAAGATTTCAAAGAATATCATCGCAAGAGGAAGGTACGAAGAGTGCGAACAGAGGATGTTTATTGAAGATTTTAACGCAATTTTTTTGCAGGCTGAACTGGCGCGCATGAACAAAGCTATTATGAATTACCACACCAACGCTGAACGCGAGCAGAAGAAGCAACAACAGCGCATGGAAAACGAATGCATGCATCGCCTCATGGCTGAGGATGAAGAAGGTTATCGCAAGCTCATCGATCAGATGAAAGACAAACGATTAGGTCTCTTACTATCGCAAACCGAAGAGTACATTTGCAATCTCACCCAAATGGTGAAGCAGCACAAGGATGACCAACAGAAAAAGAAAAAGCACCAGTGCAGGCACGTGGTCCATTACAAGAAGGAATTGCTGATGAGTGGCGAGTATGTTAACATTGATGAGAGCTGCATTGCCGCAGATTTGCGGGAGACTGTGATGGAGCAAACTACTGACAACAACTTGAGCGGCGAAGATGCAACCAAACAGCCTGTAACGGATGAATTCATGCTCAATGCCAATGTGGAGGATGATGAATACCGTACTGAAGAGCGAACATATTACAGCTTCGCTCACACCATCCACGAGAAGGTGACCGAGCAGGCTAGCATTTTGGTCAACGGACAGCTGAAGGAGTATCAAATAAAAGGCTTGGAGTGGCTAGTATCGCTCTACAACAACAATTTAAATGGAATCCTGGCGGATGAAATGGGTTTGGGAAAAACTATACAAACTATTTCACTCATAACTTATTTAATGGAAAAGAAAAAGGTTAATACAAATTAATCACCTTGCTATTTTCCTCTCACTACATAGAATCTTCATTGGTTTCTCTAGGTTATGGGTCCCTATCTAATCATTGTGCCCCTCTCCACTCTCGCCAATTGGGTGCTCGAGTTCGAGAAATGGGCGCCTTCCTTGAGCATCGTCAGGTACAAAGGCAGCCCACAAGGACGTCGTCTGCTGCAAAATCAGATGCGCGTCATTAACTTTAATGTGTTACTCACCACATACGAGTACGTTATCAACGACAGAAATGTCTTAGCCAAAATACAATGGAAATATATGATTATAGATGAAGGACATCGCATGAAAAATCATCACTGCAAACTCACGCAAGTGCTGAACACGTACTACATCGCCTCCTATCGACTCCTCTTGACAGGCACTCCTCTTCAAAACAAGCTCCCAGAGCTGTGGGCTCTCCTTAACTTCCTGCTACCTTCCATTTTTAAATCGTGCTCCACTTTCGAGCAGTGGTTTAACGTTCCGTTTGCTCTCACCGGCGAAAAGGTCGAATTGAATGAGGAAGAAACTATTTTGATTATTCGTCGTCTGCATAAAGTGTTGCGTCCTTTCTTGTTGCGACGACTGAAAAAAGAAGTCGAACATCAGCTGCCCGATAAAATCGAGTACATCATCAAGTGCGATATGTCCGGATGGCAGCGCGTCCTCTACAAACACATGCAAAGCAAGGGCGTCCTGCTTACTGATGGCTCCGAAAAAGGCAAACAGGGCAAGGGAGGAACTAAGGCTCTAATGAATATCATCGTCCAGCTGCGAAAACTATGCAACCATCCTTTCATGTTCCAGCACATCGAAGAAAAGTTTTGCGATCACACCGGAGGCCACGGCGTTGTATCCGGCCCCGATCTGTATCGCGTCTCGGGCAAATTTGAACTTCTTGATCGTGTTCTGCCCAAACTGAAAGCCAGCAACCATCGGGTGTTACTTTTCTGTCAGATGACACAATGTATGACGATCATCGAGGATTACTTGAGCTGGCGTCAATTTCGTTATCTGCGTTTGGACGGTAAAACTAAAGCGGAAGATCGTGGAGAACTATTGGGCAAATTCAACAGCAAGGATTCCGAATACTTTGTTTTCTTGATGTCCACACGCGCCGGCGGTCTTGGTTTGAACTTGCAGACAGCCGATACTGTGATCATTTTCGATTCCGATTGGAATCCCCACCACGACTTACAGGCACAGGATCGTGCTCATCGTATTGGCCAACGCAATGAGGTACGCGTATTGCGTTTAATGACAGTCAACTCGGTTGAGGAACGTATTCTGGCCATCGCGCGTTATAAATTGAATATGGATGAGAAAGTAATACAAGCGGGAATGTTTGATCAGAAATCGACTGGAAGCGAACGACAACAGTTTCTGCAAACGATCTTACATCAAAACGATGGAGACGCGGAGGGAGAGAATGAGGTCCCCGACGACGAGATGATCAATATGATGATTGCGCGCAGCGAAGATGAACTGGAACTGTTCAAGAAGATGGACATTGACCGCAAGAAGGAAGATCAGGAAATACATCCGGGCCGCGAACGTTTAATAAACGAGTCCGAGTTACCCGACTGGCTGACTAAAGGCGACGACGAAGTCGAACGCTGGCACACATATGAAGAGGCTACTATTCTGGGTGAGTATTATGTTTTACTGTATTGTAAAACAAAAATATATTACCAAAACCCTCCAATCCAAATTTTTGTTGTAATTTTGTGAACCTGTGCTTCCTGAACAGGTCGCGGCTCACGCCATCGTAGGGAAGTGGATTACAAAGACATTCTCACAGGGAAGGAGTGGTTAGAGGCTATGTACGACTACGGGGAATTCGAAGAAGAATCCAAAAGAAAGCGTCGCAAAGGCAAAAATCACAATGAAGAATCCGATGAGGAGGAGTCTTTTATACCAAAACGTCGACGTAAACAACCTGTCGACAAACGTCTTAAACAGCATTAATGAAATCATATCCGCCGTCATAAAGTACAGGAATGAGGACGGCCGAGTGCTCTCCAAACCCTACATGAGGCTGCCCCCGCGACGACGTTTGCCTGAGTACTACGAAATCATCAAACGTCCGGTGGACATCAAGAAAATATTACAACGCATTGAGGACTGCATGTACCGTGAAATCGATGAACTGGAGAAGGATTTCGTCCAACTATGTCGGAATGCTCAACAGCAGTGGTGAAAATGACTAAAAGTGCTTAAATCCTCTTTGAAGAGCCCAGTGCTACCCAATGTAACTCACATGGCCTCGTCGGTGGCAACAGCTATGAGTCCACCCACTAGCACGAAGCATATGCGACGCAAGCGCCCACATAAGAAGTACACTATATCGGATGATAATGACGTCGACATGGTCATTTAATAAGTAAGGGGCAAATGGGAAGTATTCATTCTATCTCTGATTCCCCACCTCTCTCTCTCTTTCTTCCTCTACCTCTTCCTGTACTTAACGTCGGCGATTATCGATACATTACTGTTTAAAGCTTTTTATTATTATATTATTTATTTTATTTTCTTCCTCATTCTTTGTCAAAACAATTCTTATAATTATATATAATTGTAAATTAATAAACTTAACTAACTTTTCCCCAAATTATAAATGGACAGGCAAAAGAATACAAAATGTAAAATTGTCAAGTAGACTGTCAATCAAGTGTCCTCTCGCATTTTAAATGAAGCAAATGAAGCCATTTACAAAAAAAAATTCCTTGAAAAAGTTAACTTTGGAAAAAAGTAATCATCAATTTGAGAAAACAAAAATGGAATTCGGTGGACAAGCAAAAACAAAAACCAGTAATTCTGCTATATTCGGCCTGGCCGAATGCTACACCTAAATTTTTTGAAAAAATTTAATTGACCGAAATAATTTTATTTATTTAAATTTTTAATTTATTTACATTTTTCATTGCAAAACCGTAGCATTATAGAGTGAAATACAAACTGAAACTAGAGGAAATATGTGGTTATAAGGAAAGCTACCTTATAATCACATTTAATCACAGACGGGTATAAATAACTAGCATAGTAGTCTTATTATTGTGTTCTATTTTAAACTTTATTTTCGTGGTAATAAATTTGCTTTTATGAGCTATACTGTATAAGTACAAGGATAGTACCAGAAGTACCCGACCTGACGTATAGATGGCGGTTGTTGTTTGAAAAGAATGACTAGAATGTAGAGAGTACTAACTTTACAAAGCTTAATGCCTTGAACACAATTGTGCCTTGAACACAATTGGACGAACAAAACACTGAAAACAAAATAAAAGCATTAAACACAATTGGAGCAACAGGATACAAGATACATTTTTAGCTGTCAAATTTACATGGGCTCTTATGGAGATCGAGAAAAAAGTTTGCTTTCCAGTTTGTTGCCGTGGTTTGCATTCCATTTTGTATCTTGTCTCCTGGCTAATTTCTAATTTTGACAGCAACAGAATCATCCTTGTTCTTCTTCGGTGTGTTTGTTTACATTCTGTCATGTAAAATTTGACAATTTGCATTGTGGGGGGTGTCACACTAGGCATCTTAATGCCAATTTATTTAAGTTAATATTTAACGAAATTTTTATTATTATTATTACAAGCAATTTATTTCTGAAATAGAAAATATACGGCATTCCTATTTAAAAAAAATTACTCAAAATATTTATCAATTGCTAAAAGGAATGGAAAATCCTCTAAAAAAGGATGCTGGAGAAAATGTAAAAAACAGTTGAAGGTTTCCTAAGGCGGCCTCAAGTGGCCTAGTGTTACACCACCATTAAGAATCTGACATATGAAATTTTTGTTGCTGAGCAACAGTTGCCCAGCCATTATAATTAACGCCATGGAATTTCTTGTTGCCTGGAAATGTTGCTGTATCCTGTTGCTCCAATTGTGTTTAATGCTAAACTGTCAAATTTACACAGGCTCTTATGGGATTCAAGAAAAAAATGAGGTATCTACGAACATTTGTTTTTAGATAAAGAAACGCATGTCCGTGAGATAGCTCTATTTCTATTTTGACAGCTTTTGTTCACAAGCTCTTCTTCTGATTCTTTATTGCCTTGAACACAATTGGAAGCACAAAACACTAAACACATTTGCCTCTGTATCTTTTGCTTAAAACACGCACACAATTGGACCTCGCGCACAAAAAACAAATTCTGCCATTTTTGAAACAAATATGACAATTCTCTTTTGTAAACAAATTTAATATATAAAGAATCAGAAGAAGAGGTTGTGAACAAAAGCTGTCAAAATAGAAATAGAGCTATCTCACGGACATGCGTTTCTTTATCTAAAAACAAATGTTCGTAGATAACTCATTTTTTTCTTGAATCCCATTAGAGCCTGTGTAAATTTGACAGTTTATTTTGTTTTCAGTGTTTTGTTCGTCCAATTGTGTTCAAGGCATATATATTCAATTTGTTTACAAAAGAGAATTGTCATATTTGCTTCAGAAATGACAGAATTTGTTTTTTGTGCGCGAGGTCCAATTGTGTGCTTGTTTTTAGCAAAAGATACAGAGATGTTTAGTGTTTTGTGCTTCCAATTGTGTTCAAGGCATAAATCTTAAAAATTGCTTCTCTCAATTCTAAATAACTCTTTTTGTTAAATTCTCTTTTCATTTAATTATTGCGTTAGTTTTTATTCGACTTTTTTGGCAAATTGGGCTTTTTTACATATTCTCCAGTGTTGTCGCTAACATAAATTAAATTTGTCATCTCCTTCAGAAAAATGTGTCCATATTTAGAAATAAATCTTATATTGAAATCAAGAAAGAAGTTTAGGAGAAAATATGGCATTTCTAGTAATTTGCACGAATTATCACTGTCTCCTTCCTTAAATACCATCTCGTTACTCCGCATTTATAAAGGATGTATATCAACACAGACCTATATCAACACAGAAGTATATCAACACAAAAGTATACCAACACAGAAGTATATCAGCAACATCTCAAAAGGACATCTGGTCTAAACCTGGTTTAAACGAAAGGATTATCATCAAACCAGGCGAGACAGCGCCTTGAATTTTTGACACCATAAAATTAAAATTTGCATGTTATCTATAAGTTTATCAAATATCCTTTATTGAATACCCAAGTAGAGTATTAGAAACTAAGAATAGTACATAAGGAATAAAATGTAAAATAAAGATTCAGAATATTTTTGAAACCAAATTAAGAAGTTTCATTTCGAATAAACGATAATTTAGGCAACTGTACATACAGACTTTGACAACTAATTAGAAATGCAGTGGTATGGTGAGTTCTCTACCGCTACGTTAAAACGCTCTCAATATTTACCGATATTTAACGGTCTCGCATATTTTGCCTCTCAATTTTATTAAATTTGAGAAACACGTAGCAGTTTTTGTTATGTTGTTCGTTATCTATAATTAAAGTTTGTGGAAACGTGGATACAGACCGCGACGACACCTAATTATATCAGCGCCTATGTGTTATTTATTATATTTTATTGATATTTGTTGGTAAGTCCATAAAAGCTATGGAGTACTGTCCCAGAAAAGCGAAGGCGCTTGAAGCTTGAACGTTCAAGACCGATTTTGCGTGGTGAAAAGCCAACCCATGCAAGAGGTGTCCTACTTTTACTAAACCCGGCGGATCTAGAGAGGAAAACTCGATAAAATCCGTAATTCGAAAATGGGATAAATGGCACGTCAGTGTGTCCGTACCAGGATAACAATGACTATGTTCCGGCGGACCTACTTACCCCTCCACTCGTGACACTACTCAAAAACGACTAGACGACTTAAAAGAATCTTACACTACACAGCACAACGGCAGTGAAAAGGGCACGCTCCGCCACCACGCTGTCGGAAGACAGCTGTCTAAACGGGGATCAAAATTCCTTACAACTGATGCCAGTCGAGCGGTGGTAGCGGATCCCGCAGGCACTCCACTGCTCGTAGCTACTGATGATTTTCCGCAGATTTTCCGAAAACTGTTTGGAGTACGGAGCAGGTGGAAGCTGTACAACACAGAATCTTGGACAAGGTTTGCAAACAGCAGAGTGGCTCTGTGAAGCCACAGTTCACTGGATGCACCTTTCATCCAGGACGGCTGAACGGCCCCTATAAGGACGTCTGCACCGCGGTATGGGTAAAGGCAAATGTGCCAAACTAAAACCGTTAAAAGCTGCAGAACTCAAGATCCTACATGAAATAGCTGTTCCACGACCACAGATTTATGTACATTGGTTACTTCGCTGAGGTAGATAGCGTCAAAAGTACCGCTATTGTAGAGCTTCTCGAAGACCAAAAATGTAGGCCTACAAGTCAGCCACCAACAGGTGTTCAAAACAGCACACATGGTAGTTGAGTTTGTGCTGGCAATCGATCCAATCTCAGCAGAAGTGCTGAAGGATCGACAGCACAAAGTGAGCTCTGGCACTATGACGATCAAGCCAAAGGCAAAAGGGCCCAATGTGTCGATGTCACAGCCACCCCCTCTCCGAGAGAATAGAAGTCCCAAGGACTAAACCCTGGAGCAGCATTAGAAGAAAAGCCATGTTTTTCTAGAAACGCTCTGGCCAAATACAGCAAACAACGCCAAGTACCCAGCATCCCAGGGACCTACGTACATCAAGGCGCAATGGTGGTCGCAAAATCACCGATAGGGTTATCAAAGGTGCAAGGAGCTCACCTGAGCAGAGAGCCCACCTTGCCGG
Organism: Myopa testacea; assembly: GCA_949629155.1. NCBI lineage: Eukaryota > Metazoa > Arthropoda > Insecta > Diptera > Conopidae > Myopa > Myopa testacea. Next base: position 12,114,686 of record OX451348.1, on the reverse strand, counting down.
TAACAAGGCGAAAATAGGGGCATCTCGTGGACACACAATTCAAGGCGACGTGAGGTGTGCCACATCACAGGTTGGGAAGCAGATAAATTAAGTGTCTGCAGATCAACCTGCATTATGCAAACGCGGCATCTAATGTGGTTAGCATGCAACTTCTGGTTGAATCTCTGGATATGGTATTTATCCAGCAACCGTAAGTTCACAGAGGACACAGTTTCACAGTTTCTTAATAAAGGAATAAACTCTCTTCCCATTTCAGAATTCACTGAGCTGCATGGCAGTGCTCACGGCTCATGGTAAATTCCGCAGTGATGGACTCAGCCTACCTACCAGGTGAGGAGGCGACGGCGCCAACAAGAGAAGTAGTAGGTAGAGGAGAGGTAGTGGTTCCTGCTGGACCACTGTCAGCGGAACCAGCTGCCTTGGGTTTTCTGCTGCGACGCCAATGCCCACCACGTGAACTTGGGAAGCAGGGACGTCAACAGTAGCGGTGAGTACTTTTTGGAGTTTATTATTATGAACAATATAGCAATTCTTAATTGGGGTGATGATCCAACTTTCGCTAATGCCATGAGAAGTGAGGTATTAGACCTATCATTAGCATACATATATGTAAATGTCCAACATCATCTCAAACTGACACGTATCAGAAGAAACCTCCATGGTGGCTCATAAGTACATTAGATTTGATATGGAAGCTTCCGTAGCCGACAGCCCAGTCTATCGTAATTCCAGAAAAACTAACTGGGACCTCTATCGCTTTTATCTTGAAGAATGTATCCGCTTAGTTATACTATTGCGAGCTATATTTAGGTGTTACCCTGGAGAAAGCACTAAACTGGAACACACATCCTTACAACATTATCAATAAAGCCACAAAGACATTTTATGCCTGCCTTTTATGGGAAAACTTGGGGCCTAAGTCCAAAACTGGTCATTCACATCTATTGCAATACCAATACTAATGTATTCAGCTCCAGCGTGGTGGCCTAAAGTCGAGCAGAAAAATGCTGTGATACCATTAAATAAACTACTTAATCTTGCATAGCATGGAGTTGTCTTCTTCACATCCCTGTCTTGTATTCAACCATAAAGGGGAGGATTGTATGGCGGCGCTAAGGCGCAAAGGAATTTCCACCCTCAAAAGTGGCGATCTCTTGGGCCATAGGTAGATTGCGGAAATTTACATAAACGACCCAACTGTCAAACTACATGACAATATGTTGTATCACAGAATAAATAGGAGGTTTTATTCTGTGGTTGTATGAACTAGTATTCTCCAGGAATTACACTGTCAATCTTAACCAACGTGAAGACTGGATTACAAAGAATGTCAACGTCACACCAGACACACAGATGGGTCCAAACCCGTGGGTAAGCTTATGAAAATCTTTCAAGCTGAAATATCCTCGATGACCAGGGGCGTAACAATAATCTTACACTAACATGGGTCCCTGGACACGAAGGAAATGAACAGGCCAACTCACTCGCAAAACGCGGTGCTCAAGCAGTCATGGGCGAGAGGTTATCCGGAAATTGTTATTCGGGTGGAAATATGGGACACAAAACCAAACATTGTGCTGAACTTCATAAAAAGCCTATGCTTGGATTACTCACTGCCTTTATATAATAATAATTATAATACTAGTAGTATAATAATAATAGTTAAATTAACATTTTATTACACAAATAAGGTATTTTGACAGACGCGCAAGGCTATTGTGGAACTTCGGTTGTGCAATAGCACAACAGTACAGGGCCAATTCATCGCATTGATTGGATTTTAAATAAAGAAAAATTCGACGACATATGCTGTAAACACATAGAATGTAGCTCAGCTACAACAGTCTCAGCAAATTGTCAAAAATCTGCGCTGCTGAGACGCCGCAGAGAACAGAGGGTTTAATTTTTACAAAATTAAATCTGCAAAATCCATTCTAAAATAAAAACTAATAGATAAATAAAGCTTAATTTAATATAATTATCATATAAAAACTCACACAGTACGATTTTGCCTCTAAATATTAACTCAAATGTTAAATACCATTTAAACAATCATAAAGAGAAGGAGAACAAGAGCAGCGACAGCGACAAAATTGGAAAATTTTCCAAAATTGTCGCCGGCATTGGCAGAGGCAGCGGCTACACTTTATTTTTTTCTCGTTTTCCATAAGAGCCTGTGTAATTTTGACAAGATGCAGCTACATTGTCGCTGAGCTACATTCTATGTGTTTACAGCAATACTCGAAAATGTGAAGCTTCCTTAGGTTGGAGAAAAAATTACGAACGGTGTGGAAATTAAAATAGGATAACGTTTTAAACCAAACTTTAAAAGTCACAAACTAAGTTTTTAAAAAAACTCCATCAATGTTCTTGAGTGGCAATAATGCAGCGTGGATTTGAGTAACTTTGATGGAACAGTCCAGCTGTTGCGCTATTGGCCTATATACCAAGCCAGCTAACCAGTAGGTCCACACAAATCTTACGGTTATCTACAGTGCAACGCTGGTCCTTATTCCTACATGCTTATGTAAAAATATGTTATTTGTGTGATAAAATATTATTTGCAAAAAGTACCTACCAATAAAAATCAATACAAGATAAAAAATAACACAAACGCACTGAAGTAAAGATTCTGCACTGTTTCTAATTACGTGTCGCGGTCTGTTTTCACTTTTTCTAAAACTTTAATTATAGATCATGATGATCACATAACAAAAATTGCTCTGAATGTTTCTCAAATTGAATAAAATTGAAGAAAAAAAATATTCAAAGAAAAATATTAAATAATTAATAATTTATTATTAATAAATAAAAAAATTCACTGTTATAAATCCGTTAAATAACAGTGAATATCGATAGATTTTTAACGTAGCGGTTGAGAACTCACCATACCATTGCGTTTCTTCTTCTTTCATAGACATTTTTGTTTTGGTTTTTTCTAATATTTTGGTTTTGAAATTGTTTTTTTTTTTTTTTTAAGTTTCCTTTTATTTGTAGTCCTCTGCGCCAACTGAATTTTCTATATCTGCTTTACAAATTAACTCTTCCAATTCTTTGCGCAACATTTCCGTACTGGCGCATATTAGATCAGGCTTCATAATATTGAATGCACTGCCATAGGGATGAGTAACCAATCCACCCGCTTCACAAATTAACAAGTAACCAGCTGCACAGTCCCACGGGTACATATCCTCAACATGGTAAGCATCCAAATTTCCAGCGGCGACCAGACACAACGAATCCACAACGCAACCATAGGATAAAAGTCTGTAATCAGAGGGAGAAAGAGGTAGAAAGGGTGAGAGCGAACTTTATTTTTAAATATATTGGCAAATAAAAGTTATAATTATAAAAAAGATTTAATTCTAAAATACTCGTATGTGTTATTGATTGAATACCGAAACTGAATGCTTAAATTAAGTTTGAAATTTCTAATTTCTTTTTTTTCCAGCAACTTTAATTCTTAAAGTCATTTTATTTGTCATCATTTGATTTTTAAGAAAAACTACCTTCTAAAATTTCAAATATATCATAAAAAGTATGATACTATATTTACATACATATATTATAACAATAAAATATTAAAAGAAAAGAAATTATAAAATATTAATATTATTTTCTTTTCTTTTCTATCTTTTTCTTTTTTTCGTTTGCAACATTTATAACTTTAATAAAACTAATAATATTCAAATTTTAAAACCTTTTATCAAAACATTGTATCAAATGTTGAAAATGAAATGTTAAAATGTTATCCTATGTATTTTATACTACAATAATAGTTCGGTCGTGGTCGAAATTGCGACCTATAATATTTCCCATTTTTAATTAATTCTTTTTTTATTATAACATTTTTTAATATGAAAGTCAATTGCTCCACCTTTTCTCACTCAATCAAGCAGATCGACTTCGTATGCAAACGAGAAATCTCAGCAACAAAATTTAAATTGCGTTCAGATCCTTTTTTCTGCTTAGCAACATATATTGCTAAACAATGTTGATGTACTGACTTCTACAGTAGAGTAGTGTTGTGGGCTACTAGTTGGGCTACTATTATAGTTCACTACAGAGAGCGATCTTTCTAGTTCAATCAGCTGTCGTGAACTAGTTCGTTCATATAGTTCACTCGGTCATTTAGTTCAGTAGTTCGTTCGCTCATTTAGTTCAGTACTTTAATCGGTTAATTGGCAAAATTATATTTAATTTTGATATTAATGTCTAATACTGAATACATGATTAAATTATATATTGTTAGATTTTTAGTAACATTTTTTCCATTCATTACTTTTTTTTTAAATAGACATAACGGAAACAAGACAAGAGCTCCACTAACTCATATTGTGGTTGTCGTTCCAACAATAAAGAAACAACAACAAAAATAACTACAAAATCGGAGTTATGTCATTGTGCCTGAATTGTGCCAAGATTTCAAATAAAAATTTCGTATGGAAACATTTTCTGTTATTTTTTATTTATTTATTGTTATTTTAATTTTTATCATTTTTAATCTTTAGAATGGACTTTATTTTCTATTATTTACAGATCTTTTTTTGTACCTTGAAAAGCATTCACTTTGTTCTTCACTTAATATTTTTCTTTGAATGTTTAACCTATTAATTTTCAGATGGTTGAAGTGAATAAAAAGTAAATCTTGTTTTGTTTGCGCTTGTAAATTTTTTACTCAAGTTATAATATTGAACTTAATCACATATAAATAATAAAATAAAAGTTAAAAAACAAATGGAAAATATTATCATTTAAATAATATCCCAAGTATTTAAATAAATATATACTAGAGCAATATTTTCATTTATTTACTTTTATGCGTTGATGTATTTTATGTACTTTATTTTACCTTCTAGCATTTGCTCCGATGTGATAAATGCGTTTAATGTGCTTATTTCGTATTTTTTGAGCATGAAGTAATGAGACTTCATATCCAACATTAGCGTCGTTCATCTATGAAAGTTATAATAACAATATTAATATTTATAATTAAGTCATATAAATAATTAAGATTTATCATCACGATAATAATAATAATATGTAATAACTAGCTTAACTACCCGACGTTGCTCGGGAAATAAAGTATTATTTTTTAATACTAAATTGTATTTTTAATTTGGTATGTTTTTATATATGTTTTTTATGTGTTTATTTTAATTTTAAAATTTTTTATTATACAATATTAGAAATGTTTTGTTTAATCTTCTTGCTGTTTAGTTTTAATTAATGTACCTCTTTATACACTAAATTAGAGTTTTTGGCATCAGTTGCTAGCACAACCAAACTGTTAGGTGAACTAACTCTCGAGTAGGCGACGTAAAACTGCTCATGTGAAAAGCAGTCTTGCCTAAGATCAAATCCTGCAATTTTCAGTTAAGTTTGTGAGACGGTAGACCAGGTGGGTTAAGTGTATTTATGTACTCCACAGGATAGTGTATAGCGTTATCTATGTGCAATACTGTGTCCACCGATTTTTACAATTATTCTGTTTCTTCAAATGACTTCAGCAATGTGTCATTAATGGTTGATGCCTGATCGTTCTTAGGTTTAAGAATCGCACGTTCGCAACCACTCTGTTGTTTTATGGTGTAGGTTTTGGACATCCAGATATATTCGATCTATTGGCTCGTCAACGGTCGACACAACTGAGGCAAGATTTGGTTGAATTTGAATTTCGCGATCAGTTTCCGGATATTCTCCGTTTCCTATTTGCAGGAGTAGTTTGGAGAATTGGTCAGCAAAAACATTAAATGCACCCGCAGGTTTTTTTAAGGTGCAGTTTTTATAGTAAGGGCCAAAGATTTGATGCCTGAACTTCGTCAGCCGAGTTCCTCTCGGCACTATAAACGGAGGAGTCTGGCATAAGTCTCCAGCTAATAGTACAGTGAGTCCAGCCATCATGTCATCGTTCACTGTATTATCTTTCAGAGTGCTTAGAAGCTGCTTTTATGTACCATTTCTTTCATCCCAAACTATTAATTTACAATCTCTCTTGGGCGTAGCATTCTGTTTTGAATATTGTAATAATATATTGTAATACATATATTCTTTGGTACATGACAAAAATTCATAACGTGCTTCGTTTTATTTTATTATGTGATTGGGTGTATTTTTACCAAATGATGTACTGTTTTGGAGGATGAATTTTCCTTTAGAGGATGAATTTTGAAAAATCCTGAAAATGGTTTTTAGGCATTTCTACGCGAGATGTTTTCGTGAAAAAATAAAATCCATATTTGATGGCTAACAAAAGAGTTATGTGTTTGTCCTTTTTGAAGTCCTTAGAAGTAAAATTTTCGAAAAATCCTTTCTTCTGACTTGTACACATCATAAAAAAAAACCTCCGTGCAAAATTTCACCTTTTTAGATCTAAGGGTTTAGCCTGTGCAAAGAAAAAATTCTGTGTATATCCTTTTTGAAGTCCTTAGAAGTAACATTTCGAAAAATCCTTTCTTATTCGACGTATACATCATAAAAGAAACCTATGTGCAAAATTTCACCGTTCTAGGTCCAAGGGTTTAGCCTGTGCGTTGATGGGAAGTCAGTCAGGCCTTTCATTTTTATATATATAGATTTGTAATGTTTTCTATAATTTGAGTATTTTTCGTTTAAGTGTATTTTTCAAAGTTTGAAGCATATCGTTGAACTTTCGATTAAATGGTTTTATTCCAATGAAAATTATTATAGTAAAGGTTAACAAAAAACCCAAGAATTCTTGCGACATAAAGACGATAATTTTATGTGTAATTTAAGTTTCAGCGTACTTGAATTCGAATAAGATTCGATTAATATTAATTACTTATTACTTACCTTTTCGCAATCGCTCACGTGTATTGGTCGATCATTACAAAAAGCTCCTTGACCCAATTTGGCAGAATAGATTTTTTTCTGTACTGGATTATTTACGATACCCAATACGATCTGCTTGTTAACCGCTAAACCGATCGAGATGCATGTGTGAGGAATTTGTTTGATGAAGTTTGATGTACCATCGATTGGATCAATAATCCATGTAGGATCATCTGTTAATTCTTCCGTGACATTGTTACGTTTTGCTGTCTCTTCTTCACCAATAAATTTGTGCTTCGGATAAATATTGAAAATTGCATTCATTAGATATTCCTCAATCTTACTGTCGTACTCAGTGACGACATCGTAGAAACCTGATTTGACGTGGATGCGTTTCTGTTCATTCTGATAACCTTCAAGCATTATTTGGCCAGCTCGCACAGCCAGTGGATAAATAAACGAGTAATAAGAATCGATGCTAGCTTTGTCCATGTTTAGTTTTTGAAGTTATTGAAAAATATATATTGTACAATATAACTTGAAATCTGAATTTTGTCCACTTGAAGATATTGGAAACTTAAGTTGCTCTAGTTTCAGCGCCGAGTTTCATATCAGTTAAATGAATACTGATTGCATTTTTCGTATTAGATAAAACGAAAAACCAGTTGTTTTTATCTCATTTCATTCTTTCGCTCTTTCTCTCCGTTTGCGCACAATAAATAATGTATGATGATTAAGAAGAGCGTATTTTTTATTACGCTGCATTATACGCAAATTAAATGTGCGAAGCATTGTACTCAAAGTGATTGTAGAAAAACTAACGTTGATAAGTTTGAAAAATTGTTAGAAATGATCTACTACGTCAATCTAATTTTTATCTTTCAGAGAGGGCCGAAATTTTATTTATCAGAAAGCGTTTCGTATCTTGTCAATTTTTTGTTTTTCGTGTTTTTAATTTTCTGTCAGTAATTTTTTCAACTGCTATTGTTATTAAAACCTTGTTACCAAAACGGTTTCTTTTGCCCTTTCGGTCATTTCAGAATCGCCCAGGACGTCCCGGACAAGGTCCTTCATCCAGAACCGTGCAACGCGCAATTGATATTATATAGGAAAAAGTTCTACAAGAGGATCCACGTTATTCACAGCTGTTGGCTATTTGAGCCACCTCAAAGCATCAGCATTTGACTTTAAAACAGGGTATAAACAGCATTTGACTTTAAAACAATATAAACATATTGCTTACACAAACCACCGCATATCGTTTATTGGCGCCCAATAAACCTATTTTAATGCAAATGCAACAGACACCTGGTTCTTTGGGTCCTGTACAGCAACCGGATATGCATCGAGGACCACAAGCACGTCCAGCTGGGCCCCAGAAGCAACAACCAGGTCCAGCTAGTCCTTATGGACAACAGTTGCTAGGTAAAATGCAGCCACCGCACCCCGCTCAACAACAGCAGCAACAACAAAAACAACAAATGACTTCAGATGTTATTCCGCTTATAATCGTAGAACCGCCACCACAAGGATCTCAACAAACGCCACCTACATGTGGAAAACCACCCTCTGTTGGCACGATGAGTGGCGACGACATCCATCCTCCCATTTCAGCTCTCATGTCAGTAAATACGGCTCAAGGTGTCCACCCGGACATGATACCACCGATTGGCCCTTCCGCTGTGCCTCCAGCTCATTCAAATGGTATGCACTCAGCAGCACCTCAGCAACCGGTGCCAAAACCCAATCGGATTACAACCGTCTGCAAACCACTCGGCTTGGATCCCAACACTTTACTGCAAGAACGCGAGAATTGTATCGCTTCTCGTATAGCGTTACGCATGCAGGAGCTGCAGCCTTTGTCCACTACAGACTCAGAGGATTTCCGCCTGCAAGATACCATTGAAGGGAATGATCGACTTGAACTCAGTCTTCAGTGGCAGCCGCGTTCAGAGATTGTGCAGTATACGCGTCGCGATACAACACTGGAGAGTGAAGTCAACATTAAAACTTACACACATACCAAAGGTCAAGGTTTGCCCGAGGCGCGCGCAACTGAAAAATTGGAAAAGCAACAGATACTAGAAGCAGAGCGCAGGCGTTTCCAGAAATATCAAGAATTTGTTGCGGCGGTCCATCAACATGAAAGAGATTTCAGGGCATTTCATCGTAATAGGATGGTACGAAGAGCGCTTACAGAGGATGTTCATTGAAGATTTTAACACAATTTTTTTGCAGGCTGAACTGGCGCGCATGAACAAAGCTATTATGAATTACCACACCAACGCTGAACGCGAGCAGAAGAAGCAACAACAGCGCATAGAAAAGGAACGCATGCGTCGCCTGATGGCTGAGGATGAAGAAGGTTATCGCAAGCTCATCGATCAGATGAAAGAAAAACGATTAGGTCTCTTACTATCGCAAACCGAAGAGTACATTTGCAATCTCACCCAAATGGTGAAGCAGCACAAGGATGACCAACAGAAAAAGAAAAAGCACGAGTGCAGGCACGTGGTCCATTACAAGAAGGAATTGCTGATGAGTGGCGAGTATGTTAACATTGATGAGAGCTGCATTGCCGCAGACTTGCGGGAGACTGTGATGGAGCAAACTACTGACAACAACGGGACCGGCGAAGATGCACCCAAAGAGCCTGTAACGGATGAATTCATGCTCAATGCCAAGGTGGAGGATGATGAATACCGTACTGAAGAGCGAACGTATTACAGCTTCGCTCACACCATCCACGAGAAGGTGACCGAGCAGGCTAGCATTTTGGTCAACGGACAGCTGAAGGAGTATCAAATAAAAGGCTTGGAGTGGCTAGTATCGCTCTACAACAACAATTTAAATGGAATCCTGGCGGATGAAATGGGTTTGGGAAAAACTATACAAACTATTTCACTCATAACTTATTTAATGGAAAAGAAAAAGGTTAATACAAATTAATCACCTTGCTATTTTCCTCTCACTACATAGAATCTTCATTGGTTTCTCTAGGTTATGGGTCCCTATCTAATCATTGTGCCCCTCTCCACTCTCGCCAATTGGGTGCTCGAGTTCGAGAAATGGGCGCCTTCCTTGAGCATCGTCAGGTACAAAGGCAGCCCACAAGGACGTCGCTTGCTTCGAAAACGGCTGCGTGCCATTAAATTTAATGTGTTACTCACCACATACGAGTACGTTATCAACGACAGAAATGTCTTGGCCAAAATACAATGGAAATATATGATAATCGATGAAGGACATCGCATGAAAAATCATCACTGCAAACTCACGCAAGTGCTGAACACGTACTACATCGCCTCCTATCGACTCCTCTTGACAGGCACTCCTCTTCAAAACAAGCTCCCAGAGCTGTGGGCTCTCCTTAACTTCCTGCTACCTTCCATTTTTAAATCGTGCTCCACTTTCGAGCAGTGGTTTAACGTTCCGTTTGCTCTCACCGGCGAAAAGGTCGAATTGAATGAGGAAGAAACTATTTTGATTATTCGTCGTTTGCATAAAGTGTTGCGTCCTTTCTTGTTGCGACGACTGAAAAAAGAAGTCGAACATCAGCTGCCCGATAAAATCGAGTACATCATCAAGTGCGATATGTCAGGATGGCAGCGCGTCCTCTACAAACACATGCAAAGCAAGGGCGTCCTGTTTACTGATGGCTCCGAAAAAGGCAAACAGGGCAAGGGAGGAACTAAGGCTCTAATGAATATCATCGTCCAGCTGCGAAAGCTATGCAACCATCCTTTCATGTTCCAGCACATCGAAAAAAAGTTTTGCGATCACACCGGAGGCCACGGCGTTGTATCCGGCCCCGATCTGTATCGCGTCTCGGGCAAATTTGAACTTCTTGATCGTGTTCTACCCAAACTGAAAGCCAGCAACCATCGGGTGTTACTTTTCTGTCAGATGACACAATGTATGACGATCATCGAGGATTACTTGAGCTGGCGTCAATTTCGTTATCTGCGTTTGGACGGTAAAACTAAAGCGGAAGATCGTGGAGAACTATTGGGCAAATTCAACAGCAAGGATTCCGAATACTTTGTTTTCTTGATGTCCACACGCGCCGGCGGTCTTGGTTTGAACTTGCAGACAGCCGATACTGTGATCATTTTCGATTCCGATTGGAATCCCCACCACGACTTACAGGCACAGGATCGTGCTCATCGTATTGGCCAACGCAATGAGGTACGCGTATTGCGTTTAATGACAGTCAACTCGGTTGAGGAACGTATTCTGGCCATCGCGCGTTATAAATTGAATATGGATGAGAAAGTAATACAAGCGGGAATGTTTGATCAGAAATCGACTGGAAGCGAGCGACAACAGTTTCTGCAAACGATCTTACATCAAAACGATGGAGACGCGGAGGGAGAGAATGAGGTCCCCGACGACGAGATGATCAATATGATGATTGCGCGCAGCGAAGACGAACTGGAACTGTTCAAGAAGATGGACATCGACCGCAAGAAGGAAGATCAGGAAATACATCCGGGCCGCGAACGTTTAATAAACGAGTCCGAGTTACCCGACTGGCTGACTAAAGGCGACGATGAAGTCGAACGCTGGCACACATACGATGAGGATACTATTCTGGGTGAGTAGACTGTATTGTAAAACAAAAATATATTACCAAAAAATATATTACCAAACTTTTATTAAAATATTGTGAAATTTTTCTTGTAATTTTGTGAACTTCTTTGCTTCCTGAATAGGTCGCGGCTCACGCCAGCGTAAGGAAGTCGATTACAAAGACATTCTCACAGGGAAGAAGTGGTTAGAGGCTACAGACGGCGACGTGGAATTCGAGGAAGATGAAGTTGAAGAAGAATCCAAACGAAAGCGTCGCAAGCGCAAAAATCGCAAAGAGGAATCCGATGAGGAGGACTCTTTTATACCAAAACGTCGACGTAAACAACCTGTCGACAAACGTCTCAAGACACAAATGAATAAAATCATGTCCGCCGTCATAAAGTACAGGAATGAGGACGGCCGCATACTATCCAAACCCTACATGAGGCTGCCTCCGCGACGACGTTTGCCTGACTACTACAAAATCATCAAGAATCCGGTGGACATCAAGAAAATCCTACAACGCATTGAGGACTGCAAGTACGGTGAAATCGATGAACTGGAGAAGGATTTTGTCCAACTATGTCAGAATGCTCAGATATACAATGAAGAAACTTCACTTATTTATCTCGACTCAATTCAGTTGCAAAAAGTGTTCGTCAGCTTTCGACAACGCACAAGTAGCATAGAAGAATCCGATGAGGAAGAGTTTTTGATACCAAAACGCAGACTTAAACAATCTGTTGACAAACGCCTAAAGAAGCAAATGAATAAAGTCATGTCCGCCGTCATAAAGTACAGGAATGAGGACGGCCGAGTGCTCTCCAAACCCTACATGAGGCTGCCCCCGCGACGACGTTTGCCTGACTACTACAAAATCATCAAGCGTCCGGTGGACATCAAGAAAATCCTACAACGCATTGAGGACTGCAAGTACGGTGAAATGGCTGAACTGGAGAAGGATTTCGTCCAACTATGTCGGAATGCTCAGATATACAATGAAGAAGCTTCACTTATTTATCTCGACTCAATTGAGTTGCAAAAAGTGTTCGTCAGCTTTCGACAACGCACAAGTAGCACAGAAGAATCCGATGAGGAAGAGTTTTTGATACCAAAACGCCGACTTAAACAACCTGTTGACAAACGTCTCAAGAAGCAAATGAATGAAATCATGTCCGCCGTCATAAAGTACAGGAATGAGGACGGCCGAGTGCTCTCCAAACCCTACATGAGGCTGCCCCCGCAGCGACGTTTGCCTGACTACTACAAAATCATCAAGCGTCCGGTGGACATCAAGAAAATCCTACAACGCATTGAGGACTGCAAGTACGGTGAAATGGCTGAACTGGAGAAGGATTTCGTCCAACTATGTCGGAATGCTCAGATATACAATGAAGAAGCTTCACTTATTTATCTCGACTCAATTGAGTTGCAAAAAGTGTTCTTCAGCTCTCGTCAATGCATTGAAGCTGCGGCTTCAGCCGCCTCATCCAGTACAGTAGTCTTTCCTGACAACTCGGCCAATGGCGACAATGATAAGCACGACGGTGAAGCCAATTCGGACTATGATGAGATCGCAACGACTTCGGCAGCAGCGGTAAAGATGACACTAAAAATGAATAAATCCCGTTTGAACAACCCAGTGCAAGCCACCCAGTGCACCTCCCCCGGCCTCGTCGGCGGCAAGAGTCATGAGTACATGCACTAGCAACAATCTGATGCGAATCAAACGCTCATAGAAGTACACTATATCGGATGTTAATGATGACGACATCGATTAGCTAACGAACATGAAAAGAAATTAAGATTTATTCCAAGGTCATTTAATAAGGGTGGGGCAAAGAGGGCATAATTCTATCTCTCTTCCTATCCTCTGATCTCATTCTTCCTCACTTTCTATATCTGTCGATTAACGATCCTTATGTGTTTAAAGAGTTTGATTATTATATTATTCTTTTCTTCATTTATTTATTTTGTTTTTTAAATGAAAGCATTATATAAAAATTAAAAAAATAAGTTATATAAACGAAAACTCATAAATATTCAAACATACTAAAGGAAATGGAACGATATTTGGCTGTTGTATTTTGGCTATGAAAACACACACATACACACAAATAGAAACACACTTACAAAATTAGTAATGTACATGTGTTTTGCATTTTTACTATTTTATTGTTTAAGTAGTTTATGATTAGACTAATAAATATCAATTGGGCAATTCACAATTTACCCTCATAAGTTATGAGATACTAAATTACACCTATACCTCGCTTTGCGTCGTTTCGTTTTGCGTTGTTTTCGAAGTTGCGTCGCTGCTTAATTAGTACCAATTTTCACTGTGCGTCGTTAGGTTTTCGATGTTGCGTTGTTTTGGGTTCGAGTCTTTAATTTTTTTCTTGTTTTCTAACAGATGGCTACACTTTTGTTTCTAATTGCACCATGCCATCAAATTCGGGGATTCCTCTTCTAACTGAAAATCAACGCAATTTTAACACAGTTTTATTTTTACTCTGTTTTGCTAATTTTAGAGTTCAGTTTCAATTCTGTAATGTACATATTGTGCTTTTTGTAACGTTTCAATTAGTGTTTGTGCTTTTTAAAAAAGAGAATAATTAATTTCTATAAATTTTTACGGGTTGTTTCTGATTACAAAAAAGGTAAATATTTTTCCAATTTATTTATTGGTAGAGTTATATTATTTTTGTTTTTTTAATGTTTACTTTGATCGATTTTCTTTTTAAAAAGTAGTATTTTCGTAACCCTGGAACCTATCTTCGATCTTTACATGGTTTGCTATAGAAAATCTTAATTCACTTTGCGTCGTTTCGATTTGCGTCGTGTTTTTTTGGAACGTAACCCCGACGCAAAGTGAGGTATAGGTGTATTACTTCGAACTGTGCACAGTCGCTTTATAAATTGTTAAAAATTTTCCTAATACATACCTGCGAGTGTTGCAATCGTACTAACATAGATTTTCATACAAAACAACAAAAAATGTTCTTACGACAGTCATAAATTGTTTTAAGTTATGACAACTTATGACGAGTTATGAGGGAAACTGTGAATTGCCTAAATATAATCTTTTTTTTAATGAAAATTTTCAGCATTTATATCTTTGAATTTCACTTTCGAAGTGGCTCTAATTTGTAATTCTAAAATTTGCAAAATTAGTGAGCAATTTTGTAGATTTTGTCGGTTATGTGACTTGTTTTTCACATAGTGTTTAGGATTGACAGCGCGTGTTTATGATGCCCTGGGTGCAAATAAGAGACTGAGCTGGTATTGTCAATCTGTTGGTTGAAGGATTTTAAAAGTCTTCTAAGGGTTGTTCGCGTATAAATCGGGCAACATATGCGACAACTCGAAACATCCATTCCATGATGAGCATCTTTCGGCGACTTCTAATAACACTGATATCTTATCTTCTGCCCCCAAATTACATACTACGGCCCGTTTCTTCTCCCAAAGCATATTGGCAGAACACTGAAGTTTATTTTGATTATTAAATTTAGATGTAGGCCTCTTATCTTTGTTAAACTACAACCATGGAGGTCCACCACAAATCATGATTTACTAGTTGATCTGGCATTAATCCACGCAATGCACAATCTGCCGGATTCTGAATGGTGTTTACGTAATTCCAGCAAGGTCGTGCAATCGTATCTAAAATTTCCTCAGTGCGAGTGCGCACCCGAAAGTGGTGTTGCTTTCCATGAACGGAAGTTCTGCAATGTAACGTCCGTCAGCTGAACGAGTATGTGTTTTGCGAAAGTTCATTTTAGCTGGGTCGTCGTGGGTGGATCCTTCATTTGATTTTCTTCAAGTTCCCAACAATCCAGCCAAACACCGAATTTAGCGAAATATAGTGAAATAACAAATTTTGCTGAACACCCAACCTGTCAATTCAAGAATGATAGAATACAAGATTACGCAAATCACGTTTCAAAAATGCTTCGTTCTGCGCATCTATGTACGTCATAGTTTTCCAATATGCCGAACTCTCAAATTAATGTGCGATTTGCTGTAAAAGTGTAAGCTTTTGCGTTAAATATTGAATATTAATATAATTGCTCGGGTTAGATGAACTATTCCGAAAAATTGTGTAAAGTGAATATATTTGCGTAGTTAAGAATACTTGAAAATCCACGGCGGCATCATATTGCTTACCAATTGCAGCAACAAAACACAATAATCACATACTTTTACCTTTGTGAATCCAATTTTTAATCCAATGTAATAGTGTTACGTAGTTACGTAGTTTCCGTTTCCCTTTGTGGGCATTATCTTCAAGTTCTTTATTCAGTTGTCTGATTTTGAAGAACATTCTGGCCCGGAAAAACAGTTGTTTAACCTTTATGTGGCAATTGACATCGGAAGCTTGCTCAATATGTTTTTTTACAAAGTCATTTATAATGAGCAAACCATCTCCATAAATTGCTATAAATATTTTTTCTACGCGCTTACGTAACTCATCATCTCTGCCGTTTGCTTCGACAGGCCACCTTCACTCAAATGATTAACCAGGTGTAAGATGTGTCTTGTTTGTTAACAGCTACATATGTATATGCGGTAAATCATTGTGTAGTTTGTGGCATATATGTATATCCAGCAAAGTTTTCAATACCATCATACTCTAAGTCTTCTATTTCGCGTTCAGATTCATCGTCGCAATCGCGAGCGACAGTTTTTAATATTACACCTAAATATAATAAAATACGATTATTTTGGGTCACCAAAACATAATAAAGTGCAAATACCTGTGAGAGATGACAGATGCGTCCAAGAATATAATTTGACAAGCGGAAATTATTATTATTACTATGAAATTCTTATTTGGCAGTATCGCAATGGGAATGCAATTCATGCAAGCAAACACAAATATGAACTATCTTGACGTCACGCGCTGGAATGACGGTTGTCAAAATTTTTGACTGCGAATAACGGACCTGCGCATTGCGCAATCTTGTGTTCTATCATTCTTGACTTTACAAATTATTTCCAAATTATCAGATGGCGACGAAGGACCAAACGATGTTAACGCTAGGACTGTATTTTCTTGACTAAATTCTAAAGTTCTTAGCACATAAATTCTAACATGATGAATAGCGAAAAAACCGGTATTGGTTTTTCATTGTATCATGTATAAGTGGAAATAAGCAAGAAGAATCAAAGCAAAGGATATACATACTTACATATTTTATGTAAAATACACACACATGATACATACCAAATATATACATTAGAATTTATGAATACATATGATACATACAAAATGTACAGTGAAGTTGTTGCGTTAATTTCCAAACAAAATGGATTGAGATATTTTCATTCGGTTTTTTGCAAATAAAAGTAGAAACATGGGTCTTAATGTGGATCAAGTGCCAATCACTTCGCATTTGTTTATATTTTTTCATAATTCCCAAACTTAAAATTTTGTCACGTCGAAGAAAAAAGATTTTTAATGTACTTATATATTCATTATTGTGTCTTATTTATTTCTTCCTATTCTTCTAATTCTTCCTAATTCTTTAAGCTTCCTTACTTAAAGGTTTAATATATTTTTTCCTTAATGATGAAATGTATGGGTCTGATGAGATAAGCAGAATTTTAAGCAAATCCTCGTTTGTGCATTCCCGTGAGCATACCTATAGTCCTTGCTCCAAATTTTGAAGCTTCTATATCACAATTACTCGATATCACTTGCAGTATGATCTTAAATTTATGTATTAAATTTAAGTCGACTCCAGTAATTCGTGCAGTTATATTTGGATCGGCGAAAAATCTCCTAGCTGTATTGCCATCGTTCGTGTTTACAGCGCCATCGTTCGTGTTTGGCTCGTTGATAATAGGACCTCTTTATACAATAAATTCCGCTTAAACCTTCTTTTTCTTTTCTTCCCTGAGAATCCTGTCTTCGGCACTTCTGACTGCTCCTTTGCCCCCAGTCTAGGTCGTACGATATCTTTAGAATATGTTCCATAAATCGAATTTTCGAATGTAGTGGAGATAGGCCGAGTTTATATCCGAAAATGCCCTAATTGCTCCGCAGGTGCTACATGTTGATGTCGATTTAGGGCCCGTCAATACTTGCGTAATTTTACCATCGACCATTGTCATAAATAGCCTTTCTCTTTATACCATTATCCTGTCCCATGTAGTCAAATGCAGAATCTTTATCTCTCTCATAATATATATTATAAATAATAATAATCAAAGAAACTTCTTTTATCATCTTCGGAGTTTCCTTTCCATACAGAAATTTTATTTATTATTATTTTTTATTAATTGATAATGATGTTTTGTCATCTTCACGTCGATATATAGAGCCAGTGCCGAATCAGAAGCAAGTTTTTTATTATTTTAATATGCGTTTTATTTTCGATAATACCGTTTGAGATACCCGCACTCAAAGTAAAAAAAAATTAAAAAGCCATATATGGAATACATATTTAATTCAAATAATCGATTCTTATTTTTGTCGATGAAAAAGATACATTGGACATATCCCGCTGCTTACCTTTTGAAAGCAGCTTACCTGAGAAAACCACGATCCTAGATTAAGTATTAAAATCTTACGAGAGAATTTTAGGACGACAAACTCAGAAGTAAACTGAGTGACAAACTATCCCATTCCCAGCTCGTGTATGTCATAATATAAATATTTTTACAACACATAATTTAATGTCTCTCAAACATATTAGAATCGAATCTATTGCAAACGACAAAAATCGTTTCTTTTTGGGGAAATTCTAGGGTGGTGGGACAGGAGAGGAGGAGAATACTAGGTGGGAGTTTTACTCTAATTTTTGTGATCGGACTACGTGCTAACTGTGATACCTATGTAAATAAGTGCGTCTTGCGTTGCGTTGATCACTGCGTCTTAAAAACGACTCTGCGCTAAACCGAAATAACAGTGTTGCGTCAACATATGTTCTGACAAAAAGTTTTTAAACATTCACACGCACATTAACATTTTTTCAACATCTGCCGCCAACTTCACTTCGTAGCGCATACCAAAATTGGAAATTCGAAGTGCTCTGCGCTTTATTTACAGCCTTATTTCAGCTCTCAACGAAAATGAAGGTTTGTAATGTGGACAGCAATATTTTCTATTTTAAAATTAAGCGAAAATACTCATTTTCACCACTACACTAGTGGTGAACATGCTATATATGATATAGTATGAGTATAGTATAGTATAGTATAGTATAGTACTATATATGATAGAACATACTATAACGTGCAATAAGCGCGCTGTCCTCTTATATTAAAAAGACTGTTTATGTCACGAGTCACAGGTTTTTGTACCTGTGACAGAGCTGTTACTGTCACTGGATGGAACTGCTCCACAAAAATCCCCAGCAAAAATTTTTCAACATTTCGGAATGGCTTAGTTTCATCACTGATTCTATAATGCATTACCAAAATGCTAATGGCTATTCTTCATATTCTTCTATGGATTCCACAGAATGCAATAAGAAGCTCTCATAAGCTTTCTCTTTCTTTCTTATAAAGAATGCAGAGACAAATGGAAAAATTAAAAAATATAAAAATAAGACGCATATTTTTATTCAAAACAAAGATTTTATGCAGGACAAATACGTCCGCGGTGGCGCAGAAGGTAAAGTGTTTGCCTTACAATCTTGAGGACGTGGTTCAAATCCCGCAGAGCTTGGATGTTTGATATAAGTTGAAGTTGCTAGTTTCGAATAAATAAATTTGTAAATAAATAAAATATGTAGAATGGTACAAATGTGTATCGAAATGTACAAAATTGTACCGAATAATTTTATTTTATTTATTTTTAATTCTTCTAGAAGTAGTTATATAATCGATGAATGGAAGCCATTATAGAAGCTAATCCAAATCTCTTAATTGTAATGCACTACCTCCAATGACATGCCTATGTAAAAAGAATGGGTTCTAGAATCTAGAAAAGAATCGATTGCCAGCGTCTCTCTGGATTCCGCTCTCGATTCCAAGGGAAGCTCGATTTTTGCTGGGTCACTATATCGCTCAGCTCTAAACACCACTACTACACAACAAAATTGGAGTGAATTTCCAATGGTAATTTGTTCCAAATTTCATAATGAAAGATTAAGTCCATATGTATTAATTACTGGCCAGAGTCAGACTCCAGCGGCCTTACAAAAATTAGTTACGTTTCTCTCCTCTCCCTTTACAGAGTTCTAACGTACATGTTTATTACAAACTTTATTCTTAAAAATAACCTTCACCTTTACCTCCAGATATTGAAAGCCAACCAGAGTTTATACTTACATTTCCAAATAAATACTTTCCGAATTATAATGTACACACTTTGAACGATGGCAAAACAAAATTATTTCCTATTCAAAGGTAGTAGCGTTGTTGTTGTTTTGGGGTTTTAGAATACTAGTACCAATCTTAAAAAATAGTAGTACTTTTCGGAACAGACTACTACATAAGTAGAGAAAGGAAAAATAGGTGAAATTGAAGGATTTCAACAAATTTTTTTTACCGTTAAGTCAGATCGTTAGATCATAAATGTTTATTTTTTGTGGGTGCAAGTCAGCCATCTTAGTTTTATAAGCATTCAAAGGATGAAAAAGTGAAGTGATAAAATTTAGTTACCTCCTTAACAAAGTAAGATAACGGAACTAATGTTATATACATTGTACATAAACGGTTGTTATTCCTCCTTCATTATAAACAAACATATTCTACATGTTTTTAGGTCAAGGCGATGCATGTCGCTTGCCTTCTGCCCAGCGTTCCAATCTGCCCATCTAACGGTACATCTACCATCCCGACTGAGTCCCTTGTTATCGCTATTGTTAGCAGCTGCTTTTAAGCATTATCGACAAGTTGCCGGTGCATAAATATTATTAAAAACGGCGTTTAAGTGATGTGGTCAAGATCAGGAACAAGGAGAAGAGGAGTCTGTTGGCTGCGGACTGCATGTGTTAATGGGAATATGTGTGTGCGTGTTTAGGTAAATTATGTATATTAAATAACTTTTGTGTACTTACAGAAACTGGCGAAATAAGTTTGCCTCTCCTGAGTGAGGCACGGACGAAAGTATACAAGATTTCAAGATATATTTGTATATAGCCAATATGGCTTAGCGATAAGGTGTTGGCCTCAGACACGGAACTTGCCAGGTTCGAACTTCGGCCAATGCCGGGGCCTTTTTCTTAAATATGACAGACGGTCGGACTGACAGATGGACGGAAGCGGATATGGCTCAACGATAGAGTTCCCTATGAATGAAAAGGGTCGAGTTCGACCCGCAGCAGATTTAAATTTCTTAAGTAAAATTAATTTATAGAAAAATTTTAATGGAAAAAATGAGGACTAAAAGTAGAAAATAAAATATATTTTCAGTTAGACAAATGTGAGTAGAGTTATTGCGCCTAAACTTTTATTAATGAACTTAAAAATATGTAAATTTATCGCTGACAAAGAAAAAATTATTTTATGCTTTTTAGTGCATTTTATTTATAAAAGTTATTGTTTTAAAAGTTTTTTCATATATTTTCCTTTATTTTAAAATTTATAGACTATAAACACTTGTATAAAGCCAATGGTAGCCCCGGTGCGGTATGGTATCCGGTACCAGTACTCGAAACGATTCCGACACCATACTATATAAAATTATTTCGTTGTTGTTTTTAAAACGAGGCTTCGAGAAACAATCACTAAAATTTTTAGTATTAGTAAACTTAATTCATGAACCTGATTCGAATTCGTACCAAAACGAAAAACAAAAACAATCGCTACAAATAGTACGAATCAACAAAACAATCGACACGAAGAGTTCGAATCAGAAAAACAATCGCAGGAAACCTCAAGTTTCCGAGCTTAAATCGTTCATTACGAGCTCACGACGACGATGGTGTCTGTTGACTCTCTTTGAGCTTTTCGTCGACATTGTGATATCATGTCTTCGCTTTTGTAATCGACGAAAAAGCATAACCGTGTATTATTATGTATTAATTACCGGGCCTACCGGAGCAACACCACTCCGTATGCCCACATCAAAAATTAGACCTTCGTTTGTCGTCCTCCTGTGGAGGACTTTCAAACGGTAACCTTATAGAAGGTTGGCCGGGAAGTCTCGGATACAACACTTTCTTCTTAACCTATAAAAATATTGGTGACCAACCAAGTCCAATTATTGCATATTAAGACTAAAAAGGTTCCGAATTATAAACACTGTGAACGATGTCAAAGCAAAATATTTGCGTAGAAAGAGCAAGCGTTGCCAATGTTCTAAGCGTAGCAGCGTTGCTGGTTTGGGAAAAATCCAAAAAAAAAATGACTATTTTTTTGAACAAAGTGGTTATGTGAGATCGTTAAAGGCTAAAAATCGACTGTTTTTTGCGTCTGCAAATGCAATAATTGGACTTGGTTGGTCACCAATATTTTAATAGGTTTAGAAGAAAGTGTTGTGTCCGAGACTTCCCGGGCAGCCATCTTGGTTTTATAAGCATTGAACAGTTGAAGAGACGTTCCCAATAAAAGTTAGTTATCTCCTAAACAAAGTAAGATAATGGAACGGATGAAGTACGACATTATAGTTTTATGAAAGTATTATCACCAAGTATGAAAAGAATTCGCAACAACAAACATACATACATTAAAATATGTACATACTTTATAAATAACTAATAAGAACTTGTTTTAGTACAACAACAATGTACATGCATATGTAAAGGGTTTTCCAATAAGATGTGTAATTTTGAATAGCTATGGTACTGTAAGCGTGGTCGTGGTGGCCATTTGGTTGATGTTGTTTTTCATTATTAACGGCATACCTTCCTCTTTATTACGAAATAAACATGCGATAATTTATCTCAAAAAATGGCATTTTTCTTTGAATATCAAAATTACACCTTGAAAACCCTTTATGGAAATTGGAAAACCCTTTATGTAATAGAGCAGCGACAACAAATAAATAAAACGGATTAGTTTATTATGTCTAAACCACAACAACAACAAACTTCAAAGTTCAACGAATAATAATTTGCAGTAACAACTGCAAGACGCCGAACACACGCTAGGAAACAAGAAAACGCAAAAGAAACAAAATATTTGGCAACAACAAACATAGGCACATTTTTGTACACTACATGAAATCAAACCGTTGTTGGTTTCAGTCGGAAAAGAAAGAAACAGTCGAAAAATCAGTCGGAGGTCACCCACAATAACAAAAATGATTGATTACCGTACTGAAGAATTATAAATTAAAAATTGTCAAATTGTTAAAATTAACAAATAACAATTATAAATTAAAAATAGCAATTAACAATATAAGCAAACAATGTCCTTGTAAACGCAGATTTTAGCTATTCTCCTTCCTCCTTGTTCATCTGCAATTCGGTGGAGCGCTTTCAAGCTGAAGCCAGATTCAAACCAACGTCGAATACCGATGCGAACTAACCGAGGTAGACCTGATATAGCTATGCGAGAGAAAAAGATATTGTTGTTGTTGTAATCAGCATCAAACACCACTACTACATCAACAACAAAATTGGAGTGAATTTCCAATGGTAATTTGTTCCAAATTTCATAATGAAAGATTAAGTCCATATGTATTAATTACTGGCCAGAGTCAGACTCCAGCGGCCTTACAAAAATTAGTTACGTTTCTCTCCTCTCCCTTTACAGAGTTCTAACGTACATACATGTTTATTACAAACTTTATTCTTAAAAATAACCTTCACCCTTATCTTCAGATATTGAAAGCCCAGCAGAGTTTATACTTACATTTCCAAATAAATAGTTTCCGAATTATAATGTACACACTTTGAACGATGGCAAAACAAAATTATTTCCTATTCAAAGGTAGCAGCGTTGTTGTTTTGGGGCTTTAGAATACTAGTACCAATCTTAAAAAATAGTAGTACTTTTTGGAACAGACTACCATATAAGTAAAGAAAGGAAAAATAGGTGAAATTGAAGGATTTGAACAAATTTTTTTTTTACAGTTAAGTCAGATCGTTAGAACCTAAATGTTGATTTTTTGTGGGCGCAAGTCAGCCATCTTAGTTTTATAAGCATTCAAAGGTTAGAAAAGTAAAGTGATAAAATTTAGTTACCTCCTAAACAAAGTAAGATAACCGAACGAATGTTATATACATAAACGGTTGTTATTCCTCCTTCATTATAAACAAACAATTTCTACATGTTTTTAGGTCAAGGCGATGCATGTCGCTTGCCTTCTGCCCAGCGTTCCAATCTGCCCATCTAACGGTACATCTACAATCCCGACTGAGTCCCTTGTTATCGCTATTGTTAGCAGCTGCTTTTAAGCATTGTCGACAATTTTCCGGTGCATAAATATTATTAAAAACGGCGTTTAAGTGATGTAGTCAAGATCAGGAACAGAGAGAAGAGGAGTCTGTTGGCTGCGGACTGCATGTGTTAATGGGAATATGTGTGTCCGTGTTTAGGTAAATTATGTATATTAAATAACTTTTGTGTACTTACAGAAACTGACGAAATAAGTTTGCCTCTCTGAGTGAGGCACGGACGAAAGTATACAAGATTTCAAGATATATTTGTATATAGCCAATATGGCTTAGCGATAAGGTGTTGGCCTCAGACACGGAACTTGCCAGGTTCGAACTTCGACCAATGCCGGGGCCTTTTTCTTAAATATGACAGACGGTCGGGCTGACAGGTGGATGGTCGTATTTACGGTAAGACGGACGGAAAAATTTATTTTCTCTGAGAGTGAAGATCGGACGAAAGTATGCAATATTTTAAAATGCGATTTCATATAGACAATGTGGCTTAGTGGATAGAGTATTGGCCTCAGATACGGGGACAAAGTTCGAGCCTCAGGCAACACCAGAAAGTTTTTTATAAAATATGGCAGCCGAACGGACGACAGATGAACGGAAGCGAATATGGAGCGAACGATGGAATGTTGTTATCTTTGAATGAAAAGGGGTTCGATCCGCATCAGATTTAATTTTTTTTGGTTAAAATTATCCTGAGCTATTATCCTTCTACATCACCTGCTCCTATATCCCACCGAATTCTAGTGAAACGACTTATAACTTGCACTCGTATTGCATATCTTCACTAGTAAACAGAATGTTACCTGATGATCGTTTACTTGTATTGGGAGACTTTAATATACCTCGTGTCTTTTGGGAAAGTACTGATGACCCGGCTGTCTTATTACCGTCAACATATGGTTTCGCGAATTTTGATTTCTTGAACAACTTATCCTCTACTGGTTTATATCAGATAAATAATATTCGAAACCCAAATAACCGTATGCTGGACTTAATATTTACTGACGATAAGGACATTGTTGAAGTACATCGTTCGACCCCTCTCCTGTTACCTGAAGATTTTCATCATCCAGCCTTGGAATTGAATTTATGTGTTAAAAATTGTAATAAGCATCTACCACCTCCTGGAAACTTGATGGTGCAACAAACTGTCTTTTATTTCAAAAAGACTAATTATGTATACCTGAAAAATTATTTAAGGGGTGTAAGCTGGAGCTTTGCATCATCACTTAGCGTGACATCTACCAAATCGTGCCTGGATTATGCTGTTGCTCAGTTCAACCAAATTCTTCACGACGGTTTCAAACTATCGGTAGAGAAACGAAAGGTATCTAGCATCTTATATCCAACATGGTTTTCCAAGGAGGTTCGCACCCTAAGGAATCTAAAATCAAAATTTTATAAAATTCACTGTAATCTTCATACAACAGACAGCTTTGTTAAATATGCGTCAATACGAAATAGATATCAGATAGCTTGCAAGCAGTCGTACAATAATTATCTATTAAGAATGAAATTTAAACTAAAATCTGATCCTAACTACTTTTGGAGCTTTATAAATTCTAAGCGGAGGAGCGATATACTTCCAACCGTGATGAAATTTGAAGATAACCAAGCTAGCGATGCAGATTCAATATGCGAATTGTTTGCGAAATTCTTTAGCTCAACTTATTCCCAATTGGAGTTTGATTCTGGATTCTATCCATATTCCATAAGTTGTGGGAACATTGATCATCCAATTATTGATGAAAATGTCGTTCTCGAATTTCTGATGGATCTTAAGAGTACCTATAACCCTGGTCCAGATAATCTACCTTCTTGCATCCTAAAACACTGTGCAAGCGAATTGGTAATTCCGATTACAGCAATATTTGATCAATCCATACGCACCGGTTACTTCCCAGCCGCATGGAAGACCTCATACATCATTCCTTTGCATAAATCTGGTAATAGATCAAATATAACCCATTATCGAGGTATTGCCAAGTTAAGTGCTCTGCCCAAACTATTCGAAAAGATAATAACTCACCAAATTGCGCGTCAAGTGAATGCAGCTTTATCTCCTGTTCAACATGGTTTTCGCCCGGGTATGTCAACTACTACAAATCTATTGAACTTCGTCTTCCGTACAATTAATAATTTCAAATATGGCAATCAAACGGATGTTATCTACACGGATTTTGCTAAGGCCTTTGATGTTGTGAATCATAAGCTACTACTGTTAAAGCTGAAATTGTTCGGATTTCCACAAAATTTGTTAAAATGGATTGCCTCCTACCTTCAAGGTCGCACGCAGATGGTGTTCCTAAACAATAGAAAATCAAGAGCAATTCCTGTTACTTCCGGTGTCCCTCAAGGTAGCCACTTAGGACCTTTATTATTCTTAATTTTCATTGACGACCTACCCACGGTTATACATAACAGTAACACGCTGATGTTCGCTGATGATCTAAAAATTTTTCTTTCATTCAAAAATAAAACGGATACGTTATTGCTTCAAAATGACCTGGACAACTTAGTCATGTGGTGTAATTTTAACTGTATGAAGCTGAATCTTTCCAAATGCAAGCAAATGACTTTCTATCGTGCGGCCCACATTAATGTCAACTATTCTATTGGAGGCCACTATTTGGATTCTCTTGAGCATATGGATGATCTTGGTATTACTATGGACCAAAAACTCAGATTTCATATACACATCAACCGCATAACTAATAAGGCTTATAGCATTTTGGGATTCATTAAACGGTGGGCCAAAGAATTTATGGAGCCACAAGTAACGCGGATTCTATATACCTCTTTGGTTCGTCCTATATTGGAATACGCCTCACCTGTGTGGTGTCCTAACTACAACTGTTATATTTCTCAAATCGAGTCAGTTCAAAAGCAATTTCTACTCTTTTGCTTACGAAATATCTACCGGAACGATTTGCAGAACTTACCATCTTATAATTATCGTTTGGAACTCATTAATCTTCCGTCTTTAGCTCATCGGAGAATTATGTTGAATGCAATTTTTGTGCTGAAGCTACTTTATGGCCATATTGACAATCCTTATCTTCTGTCTAACATCAATATTAATGTAGCTCGCCGTGTAGCCAGAAGACCTCAATTTCTACAACTGAGTTTCTGTCGATCAAACTATCTCCAGCACGAACCACTTAGGAATGCTTGTGCCGACTTCAACTATGTTAATTGCAACATCACCTTCTCTGATTCAATTCATTTAACAAGAATCAAAATTCTTCAATTCCTAAAAAATCAACAGTAATATATTTTACTTTGCTATGTATTTAATCATTTATTTATTATTTACCAAAATGTTATGTAAACTATAAAGCCTATGGCTTAGTTTTAATTTTTAAATAAATAAATAAAATAAATATGAAAATGAAAATTAATTTATAGAAAAATTTTAATGGAAAAAATATTGCTGCAGTGTTTTACATGGAAGAAAAGAAGAAAATAAAATATATTAAAAAACTTTTTAAAATAAATAACTTTAAAATAAATAAAATTACAAATAAAATGCACTAAAAAGCATACAGTAATTTTTTCTTTCTCAGCGATTTAATATTTACTATACAGCGATAAATTTACATATTTTCAGCGATAATTTTACAAAGTGCATTAATAAAAGTTTGGGCTTGAGTTGTGAGATGGCCTTGGTTTTCGTAAAGGAGTACCTTGTAATCGACAAATTATAAACATTTTGAAAATAAATCGATACTATAGAATATGAAACTTCGTGAAATGAAAATTACAATAGATAACAAGCTTTATTATAAAATTAACGTAATAATAATATGACAATTGGCAGCGTCAGTCCGCCTGTAAGCGAATCACTGAACGAATTTAATGAAATTTTAATGAATTTATACAAGTTGCAGTTAGACAAATGTGAGTAGAGTTATGGAGCCCAAACTTTTATTTATGCACAAGATTTACGGCAGAAAATCTCTCCCGTCGCTGTCGGACGCAAAATCTGCGCGAATGAATAAGAATTTCAATTTTCGACGGACTATAAGTCGATAACTATACGATAGCTAAAGAAGTTGTTGTAATCAGCATCAAAAACCACTACTATAACATCAACAACAAGAAAATTGGAGTGATTCTCCAACGGTAAGTTGTTCCAAATTTCATAATAAAATATTGGGTACACACATGTATTAATAACGGAGCTGGAGTCAGTAGCTGTACTCCGTGGGCCCTGTAGCTCTGCCGCCCCTGATAGCTCTACCCCCCGACGCAACGCCACTGTATCAAACCTATATCATCATTATACAATTTATTCTCATCATGTATTTTTAAACGCATCCCGTCACAAAATGATGGGGGAGCTAGTGGCACGGATACCAACGACACAACATTAGCATTTATTATTTGTTTTTAATTTTAATTTTAAAGTAAACATTTATAGAAAAACTTTCATCAGAATCGGTGCAGGATTTTAGTAGTAAACGCGTTTTAAAGCCCAAAATAACGTAACTACAAAACACTTTCGCAAATATCGCAGTGGTTCCACTTATTTAAGTATAAAAATACTTTCTTGACGATTCCAGTAATGTTGTACGCTATTATATTCTCATAAATTCTCATGGAATTCTCACTGGAATATTCAAGAAATAATGAGTGTACTTACGTGGGAGCTGTTGGAGGATGATCGGAAACTCGGACTAAGAAGGAAAAAGCCAGAAGGCTACAAGCGTTCAAAGAGCTATCTTCATAAGCTGACCGAACTGGATCCACGTTGGCCGAGAGACAGCGCCACATAAAGAAGAGAGGACGGAACGAGGCGGAAAGAACTTTCCAAGCCCGCCCTCCGAATGAGGCACAAGCCATGTCAATTCTTCATTGGCGCCATAGAAAAGAAGCCATAAACCTCATAAGGGTCACGGGAGACCCGTTAGGACCAGGATGCGAAGGAGGTCGTGGTCTCCAAATACGGCCGAAACCTATTTCGCCATACCATTAGGGCGGAAAACGGAATAGGTCGGTTGAGGAGAAATGTTGCCTGAGAAATGTTCCTAAAAAGATGATGAGGTCACTGAGCTTCAAGGCAGAAGTGGATCTGCAAAAGGTCATCGTCGATAGATCGGATCCGGATGGGAAGATCACACCGGTGAACTGGATCCGTGTAGAAGTTGGCTGAAATGATGAAAAGTGAAAGGAAAGACGAGGAGAAGTTACTCGTCCGCATACTTCCCTTACTTTATCCTTGCCAGTAGAGTTATTTGCAATAGAGAAAATACTCCCACATTTAGAAATAGGACTAGATCAGAGGCTATAGACTTAGCCTTCAGAAGTGCTAGGGACCTACTCAATGAGGAGTGTAGTGTCCATTGAGTGCTCTTTCTCGGATCACTCCAGAATTCTCTTCTCAGAATTCAGGGCCACACTACCACCGACAGAACCGTTCAGGAACCCTAGGAAAATGAACTGGCAAATAAACTGGGTTCGATTTATATGAGGAGGACTCCGTTTCGCATTTATCAGCTCCTGTCCAATATAAACACTAGCCGTCCACGTATAAACACTAAACCTTTATGGTGGATCTCAGAGCTGATGACGCTAAGGAAATCAAGGACGCTCTTTAACAGAGGTCAAAATCCGGCAATGATATGGACTGGGCTCAATGTAAGACGGGTCTTAGATTTTATAAAAAGAGGACTTTTGTTAAGAGGGACTCATGAACTCAATGAGGCTGCAAGACTACGTAGAATGTTAGCTCGGGAATGGGCGATATCAGGCTTCATCCAAAGGTCAGACGGCTCGTGGACGCAAACCAGTTGTGAGACCCTATAAATACTTTGCGATACACACTTTTAAGGATAAGGATTACAAACCCATCTCTCTTCCGTCATTCTTTTCGAAGATGCGGGAGAGGTTGGTGGATCTCTACATTCGGACCAGGATCACACATAGACTGTGCCATTCTAAACACGTCTATATGAAAGGAAAGTGGGTTGAGAGCGCGCTGCATCGGGTGGTCTCCACAATAGAGAAATCATTTGTGGACAAGGAGTATATTCTGGGATTGGAAACCCTGTGGCACCTTTTGCCCTTAGTCCTGGGCACTGCAGGCAAAAGCCTTCTCAGCTCAGACAGCAACCTCTATAAAGAGGCCTGAAAAGCATGAACTCAAAGTATCGGATGAACTTGTCTGCTCCAGCGGACTACATTCTTCCGAGATTTGAGTTTGATGGCAAACCCACAGCACTCCTACCCTGCAGGAAGGACTGGTCGTCAGCGAATCTAATCCCGCAAACGGGTTACAATCTTTGCGGATGGCTCGAAGACCGAGAAAGGAAGGGGCGCTGGTTTTTACTCCAACATACTGCACGTAGAGCGATCATATAGACTGCCAGACCACCGCGCGGCCTAGTTTGTCTTCGAAGTACGGATATCCAATACAGATATCCACTTCTTTGTGGACAGTACCCGTGGAAATGAAATCGGTGGTTGTATCGAAGTACAGGTGGAAGCTTCGAGACTTGAAGTAGACACACAAGATCAGACTCTGCTGGGTTCCTTTCCACTCGAACATGGAGGCAATGAGCAAGCGGATGCCATGGCAAGGGTGGGCTCTTCACTCAGTCTCGTAGTTGCTCACTCCTCCTCCGTAAAGACGCCGAACTCGAACCAGGTAATACAAATTGAAGCCCTGGTGGCGAACGTAACCCATTACGTCTGGAAAAGCCAGAAATATGGCCAGAACAAAACTGGAACAAATCCTCTCCTTACCGAGGAAGCATCTGAGAATTGCGGTTGGAGTTATCACAGGGCACTGCCCCATCGGCCAAATGGTTTCAAGATGGAAACCAGGATCCGAAATTGATCACGGCAGATGCTGTGCCGAGGCAGACGAGGAAGAGACGATAACCCATCTGCTCTGCCAATGTCCGGCCCTATTCCAACGCGCCATGACACGATGGGTTTCCTTGACGGATTGCCGGAGATGGCAGAGCACCGGTATCTAGTCTCACAAAGTTTATAAAGAGCATCAAATCGGCATTCCTATACTTGATCAAGCCCAATGGGGGGCGGGGGTGCCCTCGGGGGCTACTGATATGGCTTGAACCATTGTAATTCCCACTCTAATATAAGGCAGTCACTTCCGGGAAAGGAAGCTCTGCTTCTGCTGGTTCTCGTTCTCACCGACAGTGGAATTACGTACCTGTACATAGAGCTCTTCGAAAGAGTGAATAAAATATTCATTAATCATCCTTACATCAACATTGTATTGTATTTAAATTTAGTTTTAATTGAAATAAATTTTTTCACATTTTGTAATAATTGTTCTGCTTTAACATAAAGTAATTAAAATGTACGGCATAAATTGCTACAATATACATACCTATGTACATACGATACACACCTACGATATCTTAATTTCGAAAAAAACTTATATCTATTGAGGAAAGACCTTTAACTAGGTAGGCATGTATACGTTTTTGTGATATTTACTGTATTATTGTATTATTATTAACAGGTTAACAAACATTTAAATTAGAACTAACCAATTAAAGCTTGCACTATTGTAATAATAACGTATTAAATTGCATCCAAATGTATTCAACTTAACTTTTTAGTCTGTTGGATGAACTTCCTTCCATTTCCCTTATGTATGTATGTGTATGTATTTTTTTTGGTACAAAGCAAAATGTAGTGTTAGATGTTCAATTTTAAAACTGAACTCTTTGGATTTCACAAATATTCTGTATACTTTAGTTTATGCCAACCAACACGTTGTCGCTTTAACTCTCTTAAGCTATTTGGTAATCCATAGAAAAAGTATATGGATAAACCTAAAGGGAAGGAAAATATTATTGCATTTGTAAAAAAGAAACCACAAATAAATACATTCTACATATGTATGTATGTACTTCATGAAAATTAAGATAGGAAATACGATATAAGATTTCTTTAAGATAAGATACGATTTTCTATTATATATGTATGTATATACAAAAACGCGCTTTAATAAATTCATGCAATCGTATACGCAAAATATTTGTTGTTACAGTTTTTTGTAATTTACTTTTAACTCGTTGAGGTTACTTTTTAAGTAATTTTAAAAATAAATACTAATATTAATACCAAGAAGAAATACGACTAGAAAAAATGAGTTTATGACCACTTGTTTATCTAAGTACAATATATAGTATATATGTATGTATATACAAAAAATATAAATATTATCAAACCTATTTATTAATCATGCGTTGATTACAAGTTTTACATGCATCTCGTGCATTTCTCCGTTACACAGACATACCACAATCTCGGTTATATGCACCCACGCTTTTCGTATTATTCTATTATATGAACTCAGGGATGCGAAGAAGAAGAGCCACTACGTATTTGTAGAGCAATCAAAATTGCAGACAACAAATAAAAAATATTACACAACCGCAATTAATAATCTAGAGTGTTTCCTTTGGTGTGATATGCATTAATAAAAGAAAAACAACACGTAAATCTAATCGATACTGTGGCGTATGTGTGCAACGGTCACGGTCTAACGGTCTAATTCATGCAACATGTACATATACTTTAGAATTGAATCCCCTTTTAAAAATACTCGTATGTCAAATGATAATAACATTGCTTGAACAAGACATAATATAGTTTCATAAAATCGTGATGGTAGTAATGTTTTGTTTTCAACTAAAACTATAAAACACGATACATATTTACAAAGAGCATTCGCTAAAATCGACTGAAATCGACTTATCGAACTTATTCTAGTGAATGTCACTACATCAACTCCGCTTTTTCTGCAGCTTTCAAAAACTTTCTATCTCGTTTTTTTGTGTCTGCTCCCTGCAGTACTTCTCTGGGCATTGTGCTTCTTCTTTGTTGGGAGTTGAATTCTGCATGACTTTCCTGAACCGGTTCTAGATTTTCAAGCTTTGGCGTGGTTGGTGTCGCTTCCGTTAAACTGCCCATGGATTTGGGTCTGCGATTCGTTATTTCTGATCGTTTCTGCGTGAGGTGTGTGGGTCCCCGCTTAAGTAAAGCTTCTAATTTCTCTTTGAAGGGCAGCACTGATTCATCTTCGTCCATAGGTTGTGTCGCAGGAACACCACTGTTACTAACGGTGTAGGTGTCTTTTATTAACAATTTTTCCAGACTTGGACGAGCTCTGTTCGTGTTTATACTATTAAGGGTTTTATAAAGTACCGGGTCGAATTTAGGTGCTTTCGGGATACCTCCAGTATTTTTAATAGCTGTCGCATTGCTGTCCCCTCTGTCGTTATCATCCAAATTGACGTTCTGGGTACCCTCGATAGCTTTGAGTACCAGGTTGTGTAGATCAGCTTCGCTCTTGGAATGCTTAAGTTGAGGTCTTTGTGTTGTTGTTGTTGTTGTTGTGATGTTCTCTGGTGTGATGTTATCGGTGGGATTTTTAGTGTCCTTGTTCGATTTGGCATTTAAAATTGGTGGATGCAGGATGATTTGACTTAGTTTGTGCTTGAATATTTCTGAGCGCAGTGGATCTTCTACTAAAATGGATTCATCTGTGTAACTCCTGCGTGGCGATGGAGAGGTCAAATTCGGTGTGGTCTCGTCTCTCGCCGAGCTGTTATTATCCAGTAAAGTATTACTTTCATTGATCACCTGTAAAGATCCAGGTTGTTCCAGAGTGTTTTCCTCAGTAGGCTCTTGTTTTTTGTTCAGATGTTCTTCTACGGCTTTCCACAGCTGTTCGCTGTACAGTACATCGTCCACCAACACTTCGGCTACTCTCTGACTCTCGGCGTAGAGGTCAAAATTGGCGTCCAGACTGTCACTATTCATCCCCACTTCATGTTCCACCTCTTCGGTCAGTTCTTCCAAGTCGTTTTCGGACGAGTCGCTGCTGCTGTGCACCATCGCGACGGTTGTCGATTCAATGAGACTTGGCAACATCTCCGAGTCGACGCTTATCTTGCGATCGTAGATGAATGTCCCAGGTGTTGGAAGCGCACCGCCATCATCATCCTCGTCCTGTAGCACATTGTCCAACATGGCTATCACTGATTTCTCCTCCTCCGTTGTCCCGTTAGCCGAAAAACCAGGCTCCTTTTCCGATAGGGTGGACACTGTAGAGTTGTTGCTACGTGTGTCCTCTATATAGAACTTATTTCCGTTGGCATGCTTCAGTTCGATCAGGTCGCCGCTGACGTCGTCCAAAGCGAGGATTTCATCCAGACTCTTGACCGACTGCTCATTTCGTATGCTGAGAGTGGTGCCATTCGATCCGTTTGTGCCGTTTGAGTTCAAGGACTCTCTCGTTAAGGTGTTGATGCCGTTTTCCTTCAGGTGTCCGTTGAGAACAGCCGGCCTGGCTTCTATCGAGCTGGCTTGTAAAGCTCTCGCAAAGGACAAGCGACTCGGATTACGTTTGAGAGGGTTTTTAATGTCATACATGCACCAACATGCAATATATATGGGGATACCTAGATAAGGTTAGTTGGGATATAATGTAAGTTAAGCTAAGTACGAAAGATGCGGTGTGAAAAGTGGACATGCGAAGTAAGTTAAGAGAATCCACTAATAACAAGCCAAGAAACCATGCGGAGAAGAGAAAAAAAACAGTAACTGTAGGCAGTACAGTTCCTTACCTATTGCCATCCAGACCCCAAATCGTATCCAAGTCATGACGTCCAGTTGTAGCATTAAATAGATGTTGATAAAAATGCTCATCGCGGGTACAATCGGCACAAAGGGCACCCGAAAGATGTGCGAGGAGAGCTCTCGTGGTTGCAGACAGATCGAGAGTAAGAGCAGCAGAGTTAAAATGATCAGTAGTATGAGTATGACGAGGGCCCAGGTCTCTTGGGCGACGAGTGCATCGTAGGCATACATAAAGATCAATCCGATGGCAAGCGAAAGTAAACCTGCAGCAGAAACACACGATTTGCAAGCGAATTACTTTCTTAGTCCTCACTCTTAGAGAGTTTGGTTTCAAGACTTCAATAACTTGAAGCTTTATAAAAATACTCACAAAAGAGTGTAATAAGAGTTCCAACGATTCGTGTTGATAAAGCGTTTGGTATTTGAACACGTTTACAGTTAAATAACTGCACCATTACACATTTGAACGTTACGCGTGAGGCGTGCGAAGTCAATAGAGAGTTCTCAGAGAGAGACGTCTGGTTTCTATTTCCATTTTCATGCGCTATGTCAGTATCCTCTGCAATTTCCATATATCTGAGTAAAAAAAGGATTGATTAGTTCAATTGATAATTTATACACATATGCTTTTGTATATAAATCTTACTCACCTAAGTAAAGTGATCGAAATGGCAACAACACTATAAGCTAGAAGTGTACCGATCGCTAATAAGCTTACCAACTGATCGAGATCGAATAGTCCAGCAATGACAGCTAAACACACAGAGAGAGAGAGAGAGAGAGAGGGAAGGAACGCAAAAGAAATCAAATTAAAATTAAGATATCCAATTCTAATTCATCGGAAAATGAGTGGATTTCACGAAACGAACCTGTCATTATTGCTGCAAAAATTGAGCCAATAACGGGAACGCGATATCGAGCGCTCACCTTACCCAGGAAGCTAAAAAGTAAACCATCCTCAGCCATGGAGTACATGACACGTGACAGTGGGAACAAAGCGCCGAAGAGTGATGCCAACAGACCAATTAAGCCGCCCACGGAAACGATCCACATGGCAAAAGTCCAGCCGACCTCTTTGAAGGCATACGGCAAGGGTGCATTCGAGTCCTGATTGGAAAGGAATTTTTAAAAAAGGTTTCACTACGGGTTTTGCAACGCGTGGAATCGGTGAAATGTGAATATACTCGTAATTGGAATCATCTACTTACTTGCAAATAGTATGGGACCATTAGAGTCAGCACAGTCGAGACACCGAAGTAGCACAGGAATATGATCAGTAATGACAACAGTATGGAGCGCGGAATGTTCTTCCGCGGATTGCACACTTCCTCGCCGGTTGTTGCAATGCAATCGAAGCCAACGAATCCAAAGAAACATGTCGCCGCACCTCTCAGAGTGCCTTCGAAGCCAAATGGAAAGTAGCCACCGGTACCCAAATCGGTGGCAGCTGTCTCATTGAGGTGGACGTTGTTGATGTCGATGGACCAATTGGAAAAATCCGCTGCAATTCGTAAAACAATGACGGGAGAGGAAGAATAAGAAACAACGTGGGAACGCGTTTTCGTTTAAATCAAAATCAAGTTTTCACTTAAATTTTACTTGTACTTCGGCTCTTAATCTGTAGTTTCTGTTTTTTAATCTTTTGTTTTTTACCTTTAATAGATCCCGCAATAATGACAAACAATAAGATGAATATATTGACTCCGGTGACGAAATTATTTGCCATCGTCGAGTTTTTAACACCAAAAGCCAAAGCAACTAAAAAGTGCAAAGAAGAACAGATATTTAAATAGAAAAAAAACGCCCAAATATTAAATGTTATGAAATGTTCAATAATTATGAATTTTTCGAACTTACTTCCAAATACAATCACCAGCCCGAAGGCGAAGAAATCAAAGTAGCTGCCCAGAAAAGAGACATGCATGGGTGATACCTCGGCGAACGTGTTCTTCAGCGTGTCGTTTATTATCGCATCCAGATACAAACTGATGCCGCGACATACCGCCGCCGTTCCGATAACATACTCCAGTATTAGATTCCAGCCGATGACGAAGGCAGCAAACTCGCCAATGCACACGTAGCTGTAAACGTACGCCGAGCCAGCCTTGGGCACGCGCGCGCCGAACTCAGCATAACAAACACCGGCCAAGAGGGAGGCCAGAGCGGCAATAGCGAAGGAGAGCATCACCGATGGACCGGCCTGATCGCGAGCTATTTGCCCGGCCAAAACATAGACACCAGCTCCCAGCGTGGAGCCAACGCCCAGAGCGGTCAAATCGTACAAACCGAGGACACGATTCAATTTCGTATCATATTCCTGACCCTCTGTGGCTATGAATTTTCGCCTCGTCAGGACTTTCCAATATGAAGGTTGCGATACCATCTTTGGTTTGTTTTTGTTGTTGTTTTTGTTGCACCTTACAAAATCTCTCACGATCTCGCGGAAGAATCTCGACGCTTGAGACTCTTACTGCCAAAATTGACTAAACTGAAATGAAATATTGAATTTTTAAAAGCTTCTTTGCAGTGCCTCGCAGAATAAGAACTCAAAAAGAGAACTCAATTGGATTCAGATAAGAATATTGAAATCAAATAATTGCAGTTCTTTTTCTAGAAAAATATATTCAATTTGTAGCTCGGTCCAAAACAGGCAGCTGTGTCACTAATCCATACAAACGGACATGCATGTACATATAAGGGAAGAGATGTGTGTATATGTGTAGTAGTTTCCGTTAATTGAGAGTTCATATAGTTTTAAGATTTCGAGGCCGAATCAGATTTAAAATATAATATAAATTAGACTTCCTTATTAATTAACTATTAAGACTTAATTAAGTACTCAATAAAATTAAGTGTACATGTCAAATGTCGTTATCAAAAGAATTGTTATAATATTGCCTATGTTTATCTTTTGAAATACAAACATAAATGTTACGGGATAAAAATGAATAATAAAATTTAATTGAAAATTAGGAAACGTATCTGGTTTCCCAATAATATTTAAAAATATACATATACGTATATTATTTTAATATTGGATATGATAATTTGTATTCCTATCTCGAGCTTGTAACCTCTGACCTGTTGTTAAAAAGCAGAACTGTACAAAGCAGAAGATGGAAAAAAATAAATTATATCTGCTTGAGTTTTTTCAAAAAATGCTTCCTCATGTATTAAATTTTGTCAAAATTAAAAGTACAACAAAAAACCCGCAAAAATCTTCCGCGATCTGTTAAAAAAGACGAGATTTCAAATCTTTTTGCACAGCACTCAAAACGCTTATAAGAGATTGTGATTTATAATAATTATGATTTTTTATTTATAATAATGATTGTTATTAGGAAATACATAACTACGTTTTGCTGCTTATAATAATAATAATAAATATAATAGATAATGATAAGCAGAAAAGAGGACAACAACAAATTAAGAACCCTTTATTAATAATAAATAAATATTCTATAACAACAAACAAGAAAAAGAAAACAATCAAAAAAACCAAAACTAAATACCTACATACTAGTAATAAATTCGTTGGGTAATAAATTGGAATTAAGAATTAAGTATGAATCAATATTTACATGTATTAAATTTCAACGATTAATCACTCTCTAGATAATCTAGACATTGATCAAGTTTTGATTTATTTAATTTATGTATCTTTTATAAATGATTCAAGTTTTATTAATGTTATGTCGAATCTTCTTTTAAAATGTTGTTAAAAGAAACACAAATTAAATCACAAATTTTCTAATGAAATTTTTAATGCAATTGCTTTATATTGTTATGATTATTAAAAACAGATTTTAAAAATGTTATTAATTAGATTAAATTAATTGAACTAATTTTAATGATATATGATATTTCTTTCTTAATTTATTGTAACTTGTAACTTGAAACCTGTACAAGTATCTCTTGCATTTTCGTTTAATATCTTCAAATGTTTGTAGCTTTAAACTATTAATTTTCATTCGCTTAAATTCATTCTTCTTCTTCTTTTTCTTCCCCTATTGTGTCTCGCACAGTATTGAATTATCAAGATAATAATATAGGAAATCTATAAATAAATGTTTAAGCTTTAAAATAATAACAATAACAACAATTCTAATCTAATCTTTTCGTTCTCTCTCTCTCTCTCTCTCTCTGTCTCTCTCTTCACAAGAATATCAC
Organism: Myopa testacea; assembly: GCA_949629155.1. Lineage (NCBI taxonomy): Eukaryota > Metazoa > Arthropoda > Insecta > Diptera > Conopidae > Myopa > Myopa testacea. Next base: position 12,076,233 of record OX451348.1, on the reverse strand, counting down.
TGTAAATTCTTAGAAACATGATAACACTTAGTTTTAATAATATTAAGAGAGTGGACTCACTTTTATTTTCGTATATTTAGGCTATGAGTATAAAGTTTCTATATAAATCATATCTACGTAGAGATATGTATGTGTGTGTGTGTGTGTGCGTGCGTCTTTTTGAGATATCTATATGGGTCTAGGTAAATTCATGATATTGGCTTAGTAAAGGAAAAACACTGTGATTAATCATACAATGTAGAAAAGTAAAAAAAAAGAAACCTTATCCATTCAAAATGTTTAACCCAAGGGAATACAAGTATCAAAAATACCAGAAAAAATGAAGTAACATTTAAAATATGTTGGTACATACTTTTTATTGCTTTTACTTCGTGGGTTTTCGTGCTCTTTGATGTACCAATAAAATTGGGCTGGGCCATCGGCTGCATTGTTTTTGAATTATATGTCTTTTGGACATCGGCAACACCGATTCGTTCTAAATATTTTGCAATTATGTAATAAGTGTCAAACCCCGCGGTAAACGAATCGCTTTACATTTGAACAGCGGTGGCGAGCAGACTCAAACCATCGAAAATGTACTTCAAAATTGCGTTGAGAGGATGCGCTACGGCAAAGCCAACCGAAGCAGCCATCTGAATCAAATCGTATTCCATAATTAATCGAAAAACTTGCTGTTCTCAACAAAACATGAAACGTTGAAAAACATTGAACGGTGTTTTTTTACAGCCATTTAACAAAAACAAACCAGCCGATGGCCCAGCATTTATTATTGTTATTATCAACATATCCAATGCATTAGTATGATGGAATCTTTCAAATCACCATCGAGATCGTATAATCTTTGGTGGCTTCTATTTACACGGATCAATAAACAACAGTGCCGTGTAAAGTACAGATTAAAAGAAGCGTTCCGATTAAATTCTGTAATCGCGTTGCCCAAATAAACGTACTCCACGCTACGTGAATAAATACTCTTGACATCAATTAATTGAATCAGTCTTCATGTATTTAATTTTATTAATTATATGCATTTATTACGTTTTATTAAAGCTATAGACGTATCAGTGTGCATTTGTTTTCAGTTGTCTTTTTCTTTGTTTCTCTTTTCTTCGTTATACTTTTAATGCACAATATTTATTTATGATTATAATTGATTTGAGCTTGAAAAGTACAACTTAAATACAAAAGTGGAATTTATTGAAACAGCCATTAAGTGCTGTTGTTTGTTTTTGTTTTTGTTTTTTTTTTATTTCTTGTGTGGATTTTTATAATATTATCAACGTTTTAATAATGCATTTGAAATCGAAAACATTTCTTTATATACAATATAATTTATTGCAATTTAGTAAACAACGTGAAACATTTAACAAGATCCTAGAGTCTAGAGAAAATAGCAACATTCGAAGTTGTCGTGTTTTCTTGTGGTTCCTTTTTTCATATTTAATCATATGTTTTAATAATCTGTTTATATTAATGATTCCATGTCATTAAATTAAGTATTTAGGGAGGGCCATCAACTGGTTTCTGTTTGAAATTGCTTTTCTTTCAAGGAGTTAAAATAAAATCTAATAAATAAAACTTTAAAGGACCTGAATTTGAAAAAAATTAAATATTGAAAAGAAACCACTTGAGTGCGCACCTTTTATAAATAAATTTCACTCGACATATGTTGCTAGCAACATGTCGTTAATGTTGCTCGTGGTTTCGTGTTTATATTTTGTCAACAAATAATTCAAATCTAGTGTCTAGATTTAACTTTTATTTTATATATTTATATTTTTACTCTGTTTATATTTTTTACTTTATACATATTTAAAAATTACTTAACAAACAGAAAAGACTGGACTGTGTTTCAATAAAACCGCTTAAATAAGCACTTACTTATAATTTAGCGGTTCTTTTGCAAGATATGAATTTAGTAAGAGAAAAAAGTCACCTACATAAGCTATGCCATTTACTTTCTTTTTTTACATGACCTTTGCCAATGTATATTATATGTATGTACATATGTATGTATGTATGTGTATCTGAACTGATACATATGTACATTGGTTCATACAATCGAGATGTATTGGGTAGTGGTTGATATTCTTTATCATTCTATAGAGGAGTAACTTTTGCTTTTGTGTTTATATATCGTATATTACTGTATTTGTAATTATTTTTATATATTTCATAATTTTCAAATAAAAAACACATTTGTTGAAATTATTTTTAAAATTGTAAGAATAGCAAATTATCATTCGTTTAATTATTTTAAAATTTACGATTGAATCGAAGCTTGAATTAAATCGAATTTTCGAATAATTTGCATTCAAATAAAATCGCAAAAAAACGCCGAAAATTTCGCAATTTCGTGCCGAAAACATAATAAAACGCATTGTTTTATTATCGCAAACACTCGAAATCTTCGAAAGTGCAAAGTCTGTTGTTGTTGCTGTTATTATTATTGTTGATAAGTGAAAAGATGAAATCTCTTGTTGATGTCGTTAGTGTTGTTGTTGTAATAAGAAATGTTATATTAACAATTAAAATGATGATTTTTAAAAATATTTCGTACAAAAATCTGTTAAACTGAAGAGAACGCTGATATCTCTGTATGCTGCAGATATCAACACAGCAGAATAATAAAATAATAATCACCGAATGAATATTTTAGACGTAATTAATTTAAATACGATTATTAACCTTTTTTGCGCTTCTGAAGAAGACGAAGCTAATGAAATTCGGCTCGAATTAAAATTTATCGCTTTTTTATTATAACTTAAAGATAAGGGCACGAAATTAATAATAAAGATAAAGATAAATAATGCAGATAGAATAAGGATCGCAGAGGAAAAACCATAATAATAGCAAACATTAAAAAAAGTAAAGAAAGAAAGAAGAAAGTAAAGAAAATATAATCTATTATAAACCTTAACCTTAAATATTACAATACATGAAAAATAGGCGTGCCCCTTACATGTTTCTGTACGTACTAAGTTCAGTTCATTGGAATTATTTCAATATTTAAAGAAATAACAGTATTGACACAGTGTTGCTTTTGTTATGGGAAACCTGGAAGAGTGCCCAGTGCTGCCAGACCCCGAGAAAGATTGTGGCCTCGATCGCCGACATGTTTATTAAACAGAGATTCGAAATTCGAATACAAATCAAATGCGATCCCTCGAATTTCGAATGCAGGCTAGGTTTCTAGTTTGAATTGCATGTTTCTAAAATATCAATTATTAATTATCATATTTATGTTTATTTGTATTATTTTATTTATTTCAACTGGTTTATTTACTTAAGTCTAGAGTTACAATGGCTTTTTTTAAGAATTTCAAACGATATCAAACAGTGTTTTGCTCATAGAAGTTACGAATATGAGATAAAAGAAAGTTAGTATTATTGTATTAAATAAACAAGAGCGACAAACAGAAAGACGGAAAAAATAGATAAACAGATAAGAGATGTCGAGAGATGACGAGACAGACTCAGAAGGACAGAGAGGGGTATACAGAGAACGCTATAGTTATCTGTATACAAAGATAACAGATTTCTTGGACAGCACTTGAACTGAATTCTTATTAAATCATCAGATCTCTGTTTCACTCAACAAAATTAATTGCGAGTTGTTAATACAATTACTAAAATCTAGGACACTACTAAATATTTGCTAATAATACGATGGTCTCCAAAATTTTATTGTATTTTCTTTAAAACTGAATCCTAACATGCTCTTTTATATTTGAAAATCTTATTTAAATGAATGAGTTTTGAAAACTAAAGTGAATGATTTGAATGATTTCTGATTAGTTGGTTAATTTAAATAAATTCCAGTTACCAGTCAATCGTTCATCAAAAGTAAAAGAATTTTCTTTCATTAATAAAACTTACCCAGAATATGATTTTGATTTATTTGTTGTTGTTGTTGTTGTTAGTATTCCGCTTCAATGAAAAATACGTGTTATTTTGTTGTTATTTTCATATGGCTGTTAGTTGTTGTTGTTGTAATCGTTCTTTTATTATTTTAATTGAATTTATTCTTTTTACACATTTTCTATTAAATGAATTTAAATAATATTTTATTTATATATATTGTGTTTAACCAAATTTCATCAAATGAATTTTGAAATTAAATTAGTATCGAAATTTCGAAAACTCAACATACGTTAAACGTTAAGCAAACAAACGAATTTCAATTTCAAATATTGACATTATGTAAAAAAAAATCAAAATTATATTAAACAATAATAAGAAGTCGGCACTTTGTTATAAAAGATATGCTATGAAAAAACACCGAGCTACTCGCTCAGCGACAACGACCAGCGACGACGTTCGAACGAAGAATATTTTCAGCCGACGACGACATGCAACGAACTCGATTTGAAATATTCGCACGAAGTCAGTGCGTCGTTGCGTTGCGTCAAATTTATTTACCCGGGTTCCCTTAAACGTAAAGGGGAAATGTGAGAAAAAAAAACAACTACCTCAGACGAGAACAAGTCTCATAGACTTAGAGATACGACTCAATAACAACAACAATACAACAACAACAACAACGGTATTTTGTTGCTAAAATTGCTTTAAATTACACACTTTCAAATATTTAGTATTACAACAATAACAAAATAATTAAAGAAACTAAACACTAAACGAAAAGTACACGAATCGAATAGGAATCTGATGAAGTAGCGTAGCAAAAAGAAGAACAAGTAGAAGTAGTAGAAGAAGAAGAGGAATAAGAACTCTGCGAAATACAAGACGATTTGAATGTGTGTGGTGCCGATAAGATAGCGCTCACAGTGCTCAGTGAGTCGAGAGAATGAGAGCAATTGTATAGCGAGACCTCTCATGAAGCAACGAGTGAAAATCACGGCGAAGAAAAAGAAGTACCAACAAAAAATTGCAATGTCATTTTGCCGACATCGTAACGGTCTACTACTCAACCGTTTGCCTTAACAGCACGAAGGAATAATGAGCACCTGCTCTCTATTATGTGAACCACTCCACTTAAAGTCTGGATAAAGGTTTATCCTTTAGTAATTTGGGGCCATGCTGATCCCCTGACATGTTCTTCTATTCCTAACCTACAATGATAGAACCCCAAATGGAGTCGTATACCTCCAGAACAGAGCAGAACGTGTAAAAGTTATCAAAATTTATGTTGAATATCAGTGTTCAATAAAAAATACCCATCGTAAATTACGTGCGCTTTTCGGCGTTCATAATCGCCCATCGGAGCAAACTATTCGAAATTTGATTAAAACCTTTCCTGAAACAGGATCTGTTGATGATAAACCGAAGTCTAGCAGACCAGAAGCAGTTCGGTCGAATGAAAACATTGATACTGGTCGTGAATCACCCATCAACTTCAAGTCCACGTCATTCTCGAGAATTGAGCATTTCTTATAATAGTTTGTGGCAAATTTTGCATGCTTTCGAAATTCAATTAACGCAAAAATTTCGCTAATTGGTGGCTACTCGTAGAACATCGTTCAATTGATGCACTGCTTTCACGCAACACGTCTTCAGCGATCGTGTTCAGCTCACTTCACATCGGATGGACTCGCCAGTAATCAAACTTGTCGCTTATACAAAATGACGGCAAATCCATTAACGAAAAACGAGGGTTAATATAATTGAGATAATGTGGTACTTGTAATCATTAATTAATCGATAGTTAATATAATCGAAGTAATGATGTGCTTGTGGTACAAACAAGACGTAAGACGTACGCGACGAAGTCAACGGAACACTGAGGGATCATGTGACGACGTCGGTGAGTCAGCAGAGATGTCAACAGATTTTTACTCGTTACTCATCAGAGAGCATCGCATCAGCGCTGTTGTTGTTATCAAAGGAATTTCTCGTGTTTACTTTCTTCAAACGAACGAAAATTCTTTTGTTTACCTGAGAGTGAGTTCAAATGAAATTAGTTTCGCATGCATTTCAAAGTTGCTGTAAAAGTGATGACCAGTTGGCGCCAATCTTTGTCTCGTAACAGTTATTGTTATCGAAACACTTCGAATAGCGATATATCTAAACACTTGACAATTTTATTGTTTTTTTAAATGTGTTTTAAAAACATCTACAATTTTTTTTTACAGCATTTTATAAGCATCGCAAAAGTCACGAATAATTAACTATATTAAAAATATTGAGTACATCTTTTATGCGCTCAGCTGCCCTCAACAGTTAGTTGATGTTGTGTTTGTTTATATAGTTTATATATATATGTTTATATAGTATTTATCGTATTTATAGTGAAGTCATCAAAATCGCTATAAATTTTTTTATAATTGCGAAACCCGAAAATTGTTTTTCTTTTTAGATAAAAATTGTTATAGTATCTGTTTTTATGGTATAGCAGGGGTTTATAACATGAGAGTTTATAGCATGGGCGTTCATAGCGAGCTTTACTTTTATTCAGTTATAAAAATTATGGGCTTTTATGAGTATAAAATTAAAGAAATTTCAGCAAATTGTTGTATTTGTTTGTTGATGTTGTTTTATGGTATTGTGTTATTTAGTATGTTTGAATACTATATTATAGCATGTTTTTCTAAAGCAATTGGTATAAATTTCGCCAAAATAAAAGTAAAGAACAATGTTTTTTATTAAAATTATAATAATAATAATAATAATAAATATGGGGTTAGAAAGTGGCTATAAATCTTTAAACAGTTGGTATAATTTTGACTATAAATACATATTAACACAAGCTGCGGTAATTTTATAACGTTCCTATAATTCATCTATAGAGTTGCTATAATTTTGGTTGGTATAATATTAATACAGTTCCCATAATTATTTTTAACTTCTTCAGACCGTCTAGAAAGTTATTAAATAATAGAATACAAAATCTGTAATCTATGAATCCTATTTGAGCCCTAAAATGATATCTACTCAGAATATATTACGATAGTGTAGTATTACACTTTATAGGAACGTTACAGCAACTTCAAGTGGCTTTTGTGCTCGTTGCCTATAATTATAGCAATATCCCCGGTAATGACTCACTGTAGCAGTTTAGCTTAATTATAATAACTACCTGCCATAATTATAGCAAAAGTGCATCTACCCTCTCTCTCTCTCTCTCTCTCTCTCTCTCTTACTCTTTGTGTGTGTTTTTACATACGAGTTGCAGATCGTAATCTTTGTATCTCTTCACTTTTGTTTTTTATTTACTTATTTTACGTAACTTTTCACAATTGATTTCATTTTCAATTGGTTCGTGTGTCTGTGCGTTTTTGTTTGACTTGCATTTTTTTTTTCTTCACTCAGGTTAACTCACTCCATGATACGATTACTTTACTGATCGGTTACCTGCGAACAACTGATTCGTCGTTTAATTCAGTTTTTATTTAAAGCTCGAGTGCAAGTGGCTCGCTTTTTAATGGAAAACATTTTAAAAGAAATGCAACGAAACACGGTTCTATGATTCTTTGCTGTTACTAGTGACTTCTTTTGGTATAAATACAATTTTTACCACCCTGAAGTATTTCTAGTGTACCTAAGATTTAAGGGAAAACTTAAGGTAACGATTTTGACTTCACATGTACATACGTAAAGGAACATTATGAATACAAAAAGTAAGTATAACATATTATATACTGTTTTAAAGGTAAAACACTAGGCTTCTACGGTTTATACTTTTTGTACTACCTTCACGAGCCCATTTCCTAGAAAAACAACCCGCTTTCAAGGGAAAAGTCCACATTTAATATAGTATATAAAATTGCTCATAATTTCTAAACTGTACAGCTGTGGGCAAAATAATGTACGGCGTAAATGTAGACAATGGTAATATCTTCCCAACAACGCCTTATTTGCGTGTAACTGTATCTCATCTGCTTTAGAACTATACACCTTCCATTGGGTGACCCTAATCGAACTTCAATCGTTCATAAATCCTAAACGGCGGCCACGACGAGAGATTTTGACTCCAGTAGAAAAGTGAGACTTCAATTCACATCACTGATGTTAGAAGTTCGCTTGAGAATTTTTGTCATATGATGGTGATTCTCTACAGTTTTCAGTTTAGTTGTAGTTGTTAAATAATACTAAATTGTTAACAGCATCTAGTTAATTTTATTTTGTACTCATATTTGTATTGTAAATTTCTTTATGTATTTTTTGGTTTCTTTTGAAATGTTTACTTATTTTTAATAAGAAAAAAGAGAACGGTGATAAAAACTGTGATAAGATGGTGGTGCTTGAAACGGAAACTGTTAAAAACAACAGCAAAACAATGAAGCAACGTGTTGTGACTTTGACGTCATCACGATCAGTTTCAATAAAGCACTTAAGTTAACTCATCTGGAATCTAAGTAAGATCCAGATAAGCTTAAGTACGCACGAACCAATGGAAAGGAAAATGTTGGAGACTAAGCGCGAGTGAGCGAGATAGCAAAACAATGATGGAGATGATGAAAATGATTGAGAAATAATAGAATACCATTATAAAGAGGGAGCGAGAGCCCCTGTGGTAAACTGGCCATCACCGATGATATCCTATCATCACTCTCATTATCATATCACTATCACTATCACTATCATCATTGCACTATCACTATCACTACATTTTATGCACTACATTTTATGGAACCGCGATTTAAGCTCTCGCTCAGACGAATGAGGCCTGTGTATTATATCGGGAAACAGAAGTCAAATAACATCAAATCACATTCAATCACTGAAGAAACCAAAGAACATTCGCTGCCTGCGGATAATTTAGTTTTCGCCAAGAAGTATGCAAGAATAAATTCAATATAATTCAATATGTTCTTTGTTAGAAAAAAGTATTGAAAAATATGTATTACAGAAAACAATAAAGTGAAATATAAAAGAGAAATTTAAAACTTTATGTATATGTATATGAGAGAATAATATTTATTTGTGGTGGCGGCTTTTGTGGTTTTTGAAACCTGTTCAGATATGCTAAATAAAATCCTTTTCTTTATAGTTACTCTTAGCTTCTGTAAGGTTAGAAAATTAAAGGGTAAATAATAATACATACAATACAATACGAAACAACATCATCAAGGCTGTATTTACGATAAAGAATTCCTTCCCTTTTTTTGGGCGTCGGTAGACCCACATAATGTTATGCTTTACTATCGCATACATACATATTACATTACATATTACATTGTACAAACATATGTATGTATATCTTACAAACATACAAATAGTGCAAATTAAAGGATTTATTGTAAATACGATTATATTTTAATATTATTATAATGCGAAAATACGGTTTATTGGTATCTTGGGAGACACAAGCTGTGTTGAGCATTAAAAGCGTCGACAGCCTGGAAATCAACAAATTTTATCTTACATTTCTATTAAGTAACAATAATGACACCAAGCAATTCGACGAAAAAAGGTGGGAATCGATTTAGTGAATATTAAAATGTATGTTCTCATTTCATGCTGTGAAAATGCCTTCAAAATTACAATTTTACTTTTTTTTAAAAGAAAGAAGAAGAATAAAGTCAATAAAATAAATAAAAACTTCGTTTGCTTCGTTCACGCAGAGACCACGGGATTTTGTCTCCAGTTTGGAATTTTACTCTAAAAGTTTTCACTTAAATGGTAGAAATCATTCATGACAAATCGTTGTTATACAGTAAAAATTTATTAAAAATATAAAGATGACGTTAAACAAAATGAAATTAAGAAAAATAACAAAATTACGATTAAATGCACAGCATTTGAATTTTGTTGTAAATGAATAAAAACGTAATAAAGTAAAACTAATACATAAAGTTTAAATTTCAGTAAATAGGAAAATTTCATAATTTTTTTTCTTATATTGTATACGAAGTTTACTTATGAGTAAAACGAAAATAAAAACAACAATTAAAATTAATAATATAAAGTTATGTTAAATATGGTTACGTTTTTCAACCATCAGTTATCATTTTAGTTTACCCAACCATTAAACCAGGTTTATCGTGTGTTTACTGTACCACTCGCTTAACGATAAATTAAAAGCGAAGTAAAAGAACAGAAATAAAATATCAATTACAATCGTTGTACAAAGTAGAAAAAGTAAATGCAATTGATTCTTTATCCGTACACTAAAGATAATTAATTATAATTAATTGAATATCATTGGCCAGGAGAGGTTCAGTTCATTTTATAGCCGCGACTACGACCGCATGCACATCAAAGGTACCTCAGTGGGGGCGGTCAGCTTGGCTTCATACAGTGATTCGGATTCGTTGGTGGCCGACCGAATCAATTCAGGGGCTCCCAGGCGGCTGTTACGCACACTGTACGTGAAGTAGATGAGTAAGCCTGGAGGAAGAGTGAAGAGATAAGGCAGATAAGGAGACCGGGTGTGATGAGATTAAGGATGATACTCACCAATCACTAACCAAATGCTAAAGCGCACCCACGTCATGATATCCAAACCGTTCATTAAATATATATTTATCAAAATAGACAGACCCGGAAGCCACGGCACAAATGGCACTTTGAATGACAAGAGGCTGCCGGAGACGGGTTGTCGCGAGATGATGCACAGGGTCAGACAAACCGGCAGAGCGGTCACCAGGAGTAGAACACTGTTGAGCACTGTTACCTCCTTGTAGTTGATGAGTACCTGCGAGAAGAGCAGACACCACAAGACTGCGAAAGAAACACGAAACAGTCAGACAGACGGGCAGACAGATAGACATGTTTCTTTATCGGAATATGTTTGGAGAAGAAACTATGAGAGAACTCACAATACGACGCAATGGCGATGGTAACAATTCGACTGGTTTTCCGTGTCGGCACCATTGACCTATCGAGATTGAAGAGTTGTCGCCAGAGGGCACAATTCGACTCATTCGGATCCACCAACATGCGTCCATTCCCGAGTGGTCGGCTGATGCGTTCATCGCATTCATAACGCAACATGAGCACGCAGCTGGCCACCATCGAATAAGCCATAAGAGTGCCAATCGACATCATGTCCACCAGTTGGTCCAGATTGAAGACACCAGCCAGCAGACCGGTCAGCATTCCCGTCAACAGAGTGCCATTGAAAGGTGTCTTGTATTTCTGATGAATCTCGCCCATGAATTTGAAGAGTAGTCCATCGGATGCCAGGGCGAAAACTATGCGTGGCAACGGAAACATGGAGCCCATCAGGCTGGCGCACAGTCCGAACATGGCGCCGAAGGTGACAATGTACTCGGCTACAACCCAGCCGTAGATGCGAAAGACGTGCGGCAGTGGCGCCTTCTCATCCTGTTCATAGTAGGGCAGCATCATCGTTAACACGGTGGAGACACCGAAGTAGGCCAAAAAAATCATTGCCAATGAGGTAATGACGGCGAATGGAATGGATTTCTTTGGATTTTTTGCCTCTTCGCCAGCTGTGGCAATGCAATCGAAACCGATGAACCCATAAAAACAGGTGGCAGCCCCTCTTATAATGCCAGAGAAGCCGTACGGTGCAAAGCCACCATCACCATAACCCGCGGGCACGGAATCCTTTGGTATCGCCCAGTTCCGAGAGGAAACTAAGAAAATTAACGAAACAGGACCGATTAATATTAGAAAGAATATAAATAATTTTATTTATTACTAGAGGTTTACCTTTAAAGAGGCCAGCAATGATCACAAACAGAACCACTCCAAGATTGAGCATCGTGAACACGTTATTGAGACGTGTCGATTCTTTGGCACCCAGTGCAATGGCCAAGGAGAAGAGGATGGTTACTCCAAAGGCTAAGAAATCGGGATATTCACTTAGGCCCGCTATATGAATGGGCATATGTGTCTTTAGGAACTTCTCCATGGCGGAACCGCACAGCGAATCGAGGTACAAACTCAGAGCCTTTACAACGCTGGCAGAACCTGTTGGTTAAAGAGAAAACTTAATCGTACTTAAGTTGAAGATTTATTTAAGGGCAGATAATCGAATTTATAATAATTCATGGTAGGTAGTTATGAAGTAAAGTATATTTATATAAGTAATCAGTATATAACTACATTTTTTTGTTATCAAATTATCGAAATTGAGAACCTAACCTTAGCCTGGTTACCAAATGATTGAAGTGAGGAACTAATGATTGGCTAATAAAGAAATCTGATATTATATACATATGTACGTATATATATAAAAGGTTTGTATTCAAAGAAGGATTTCGACGGTTTGCCGCCCAACGACAATTTATGTAGTAAGACCTCCGGAAGTGTGCAGTTATATTAGAACCTTATAAATTTTCTGAAGCCGTTACAAGGACTTAAAGATAATAACAATTATGTAAATGAGTTGTCCGTATGCTTTTTTAATCATCGGTATCATTAAAATGGGGCTGGTAGGGACAAAATACAAATGGGTTTTTTTGAGATTATAATACGAGAACTCGTAGATTAGTAGGACATTAGAGGTCAAGGGTTGAGAGGTTCTTTTAACAGGTATACCTAAACAAATATTTACAGGTCACAAATGTGCTTGATTTGAAATTAATTAAGCTGCAATAAAACGCTGTCATGTATGTAATTCAGGTAGAATATGTATGAAGTTCTGGTACCTGTTAAGCATACATATGTACCTTTTATAAATATCCTTATATATATATTAAAATATATTCTGAATATATAAAAAGCCAAAGCATTTAAATTCGTGGTACTTTCAAAAGTGATTTCAATCGACTTGCATCAGCATCTATCAACGAGTCCTGTACGTTGTTGTAGACAATATATTCATTTATATATAAAGCAATAGAAAAGCCATATCATGCAACAACAGAGTTCTCGAGAGGATATCGAAAATATGACTCTCTACGGCAGCCCTTCGAAGCGAGATTTTCTCTGCGAGTGCATCGAGGAATTATACTACAGAAAGGGTGGAGGGAAGTTTCTTCCCGAAGCGGGCAGTTACATTTACCATAATTATTATTACATCTGGTATATAATCGGTCAGTTGTTGAAGCCGATGGCGGAGAGCAAACATAGTGACGCGGTACAACGTGTGCGAAGGAAACTCTTCTGGATGCCACGTAGACAAAGAGTACGCAAATCAAGACGACCGAAGAGGCTAATTTCGGGGCAGTTCACAGAAGTCTATTTCTATGGTGGAGCGTGGATGGGTCGATGGAGTGATATATACGAAAAAAGGAGACAAATAAATTCGACTACATTGAGAAAGTATGCACGTAATTCTTATAGATCCGGTCGAGTCCTGTAAAATTCGATATTTAGATCTGTTTAGTTAAATTATTAATTTATTAGTTTAAGATAGTGTAAATTGGGATGTTGTAAATAAAATAGAATTAAATAAGAATAAATTTATAATTAAAAACTCTTTATATCAAGAAGAAGGCATACATTTAAATATTTTGATGATAAAAAGATGACAAAAGGTATAAAGATATAGAAATATATGGTATAGGTATTATGTCTAGAGAGAGGCGGTTCTTCGGATTACTTACCAATTGCATATTCCAGTATTAAATTCCAGCCGATTAGGAATGCAATGAATTCGCCAATTGTCACATAACTGTAAATATATGCGGAGCCAGCTTTCGGCACCCGTGCACCAAACTCAGCATAGCATAAACCGGCAAAAATCGATGCAATGGCAGCTATAAGAAAACATATAACAATCGCTGGACCAGCCTCATTTTTGGACACAGTGCCGGCGAGTACGTAGACACCGACGCCGAGTGTTGAACCGATGCCCAGAGCAGTCAAATCGAAGGCCGATAAAACTTTGGCCAATTTCGATTCCGATGAAGATTCGATGGGCTTTTTTCGTGTTAACACTTGATAAGCATTCGAGCCGCTTAGAAAAGGCATCCTAAAGAAAGTGTAGATGAAGAGTGGGGAATAAGAAAGAGAAGATTTGAAAATAAGAAGAAAAAATAATAAGTGATTATAGCCATAACAGTAAACTGGAATATTTAGGCAACTATTGTTGCTTCATGCCGTTAAGCCCATGCCATGCCCATGCTTTCCCTTGACGTGCCTTCCCCCAGTTAGCAACGCAAGTAAGGGGTAACATAAGAAAGCTGAAAGACACCTTTACTAAAAGTTTTTGTCTTTTTCTGTTATACGATTTATAAGTAATTATTTAATTTAAAATGTAAACAATTTGAAATAAATTCTGATTATATTTTAACTATGATTAAATCTTATTTATTATAAAAATATTATCTATTTTATTTATTATAAAATATAAACAACTTTATTGTTACAAAATGAAAACGGTTCTTTTTGGGTGAATATAGAGTCTAGCATCAACTCTGGTAGTGTGTCAATGATCAACGTTACGTCATCGGAGCTCACTTTTGAGCCGAACGAATGTGGTTGCGATACGCGATAGTATAGCGATCAAGCATTCGAGTCGCGTTTAGTGAACGCAACATGCTGCATTTCATCGCATGCATTTAGCATGAGCATCTGTAGTGAGCAAGAGGAAGAGTTGGTGGCTATATAGTACCATATAGACACTTTTTTATGCAAATGCGGTATATTTATCTGTCAACACGATATGTTTTCGCGATCAGTGTAAAAAAAACCAAAGTTCTTTACTTTAAAAGATACGGTCGACATCTTAAGAACCACTTAAGTAGTGGTTACAGGGTTACAGGTCTCTTTATTTACATTCTGGAGGAAGAGATCATTTTGCGAGTCTTTTAGTCATTTGAATCATTTCAACAATAAAAATCATGTGTTTCTTTTAATGGAAACTGTGTTTATATTGAGTTTCCTTAATAATTTTCCTCAATCCCAATCGTGGACAATCTCGTTACACTGAACAACTAAATTTGTATTAGTTCACGGTATCGCGAGTGCACTGTATACACAGTATGTATATAAATATGATAACTGATTTAATTGTAAATTGAAAAAATTGTAATTTGTTGTTATTTAAAATTAATTTCTGTTGCTGTTGATTTTATTTTATATCGTATTATTTTAATTTAGACTTGGAATATTTTAATATTTCTAATTATTCCTTCATATTATAATTTATATTATAATATATATATATTATTATTATTATAATCTTATTTAGTTATTTATTAAAAACGAATGCAATGTGTATAATATAATATAATAATTATATATTTAAAAATATTATTTAAATTGGATTTCATTTGATTGAAGTTTTCTTTGAATTGTGTATAGAATTTTATTGAGTTTTTTTACTGTATTTTATTGAACTTTTACTGAATATTTTGGAATTTTATAGAATTGTATAGATTTTTTCTTTGATTTTCTTATGGAACCTTTTTGATACTATTAATTAATTTCGTTTTATTGTCAAATTATTAAAAATGCCCAAAAATTTGTTTAGCTTATAAATTATACACAATACACGAGTAGTTGTGGTTCCTTTGTTGTTGTTATTATTAGTATTCTATTTGTTCTTTTAATACAATTATTTTTATTAAGGTATAAAATTTTTGTTTAAAGTTTCTTATTTTCATTGTTGATTAGTTTTATTTTTGTTAAATTATTATTCTTTATTTAGATTCACCGTTTAAGTTCGTAATTTATTGTATTATTATTTTAATTTATGGTAGTGAATTTATTTTAGTGGCTTTTCGTTTTTTTCGCTTTTACATCGCACTTCATCAACACCGCAAACTGTTGCTTTCTTTCGTAATATTTTTTCTTGCCTTTTCGCTGCATTGAACACGTGCGTCAAACTAGAACTGAGTTCATAGCAGCGGCGCGTTTTAAATGAAGGCACA
Source organism: Myopa testacea (assembly GCA_949629155.1). Classification (NCBI taxonomy): domain Eukaryota; kingdom Metazoa; phylum Arthropoda; class Insecta; order Diptera; family Conopidae; genus Myopa; species Myopa testacea. The sequence continues at coordinate 12,060,541 of OX451348.1, read as the reverse complement.
AGATTCTAAAACATGACGCTTGTAAACTTGCAAAAGCTCTGTTTTTCTTTTTTACTCATATTAGTTTCTTTTTATTTAAGTGGAGGAAATGTAAAGCGAAGAGCTTATGTTTTGTTCAAACTATGAAGGGTAGAAGAAGAGGCGTCATTTCGAAAAGGGGGCCTTTTTATTTTTATTATACTCAACTAATTTGAATATCATAACAATATTTGTATATACTCGTATATACAGGGTGATTCACATTAGATGCATCAAAAGGATAGGACGTGTAGCTTAAATAGTTTGAGTAGAGCCCGAACGGGGGCTGGGGGCCCCTCAGATTATTTTCTTGTCTCGACACAACCTACACGTCAGAGTCTTTTGATAAACCTTATGCGAACCACCCAGTATATGTATCGTATTGGGATGTTTTTGGGATGTATTGGGATGTAAGTTGGGATGTTTTTGGAATCCCAGAAGTTCACCAACGACTGATTACAGCTCTCTTAAACTATTTTACAGCTTTTTATTGACTTTCTTTACTTCTTACTTGGCTGAAATTATTTTGTATTTTCTTTGAAGGATGCATTTTTCTAAGCACTCCCTAATTAATTGACAATCTATTTTAAGGGTCAAAAATAGAAAATATTACTTAAGAAGGGTCTTCAAAATAAACAATTATAGGGTTTTAGATCGAGCAAGGGTCTAATGGAGAGAGGAGCTCTTCTTGTATCGACTTCTTATTAATAATGAGGTAAAGAAGGTAAAGATAACCAAGAAATGCGACGTCTCAATCTCAAATCGAATGACCTAGGAAATAGTTAATGAACTGAGCTCAAACTGGGCATGAAATGGGTTTAAATTGTGCTCAAACTGGGCATAAAGTGGGCTTAAATTTGGCATTAATACGGATATTACTCGAAATTATCGCAAAAAAGTACGACCTACTGAATGATCGATGGACTGGGCTTGAACTAGACTTAAAGTGGGCCCTAATATTAGTATTTATTTATAAAAATTCAAGTTTATTCTTGTAAATTCCATGTTTTTTAAATGCATAATTTTTTTGTAATAATTTGTATCCTATAAATCAACAATATTAATAATAATAATAGAGACCCTGATTTTTTAAATTGAATTTCATTTGAACATTTAAAAACTATTTCAATTTATTTATTTTCTACACAAAATTGAAAAGAATCAATTTGCAGAATTTAATTGTGATGAATTTAAATTCACTTTCAATTTACTCCAATAATCTTCTGATTGATTTCATTGATAAAGTGGAAATATATGTACAGATGTGTGTATTGAGAATAATTGATTGATTGATTAATTGCTTTGTTGTTGTTGTTGTTGGTTGCTGTGCAGTGTTTACTTTGCCGATATTGATGTCATATAAAAAACAAGCATCTGAGCTGAGCTGAACTGAATCAAGTTATTCTTCATTAAGTTGTTGCTGTTGCTGTTGTTATTGTTTTTGTCAGCATTACTAGATGTATGTAAACATTTGTCACGTTATAATGAATAATATAATATATGCTAATATAATATATTAATACTCTATTATCATATATACATATGTATGTGTATATATTGTATATAATAATAGAAAACGTAAATAAGAATTCCTTTCATCTGGGAATTCTGCATACTTAATTATTTGTTTTCTGGTTTTTTGTTTGGAAAATTGAAGCTTTTTGAGATAACGTTTGCGATGAAAAAATACACATTTAGTTGTAGTGAAAAATGGATTGAAAAGTGTCGCAATTACACTCGTAATGCACTCGTTTTGCGTTACTCGAAATCGACATTAAAAAAAAATGCAACAAGCAAAGCGATGAGTTCATTCGTGATGAATTCTTTCTCTGTACATCGAATATGATTGAATAGTGTAAATATTTAGAAAACAAATAAAGAAACGCGCTGATATATTGAAGAGCTTTGGAAATATATACTTACATATATAAATTAATGCAATAATAAAATAAACGAAAAAATTAAATAAGATTTTTAAAATTTTTCTTTATTTTATTTAGTTTATTGACATTTCTTTAGAGATATTTAATTATTTATTTCAATAAAATGTATATCTTTAATATTTATATTGCTGTAATTTAATAGTTTTAATTTTAATGTACTTTTACGAATATGTTTCAAGATCGAAATTCAAATTTAGAAATATTTTAGTATTTCTATTTTTAATATTACATTCTTTACTTTCCCATGACAAAGAAATTGAAGAAACTTTTATTTTGTGCTGATATTTTTTAATATTTTGCTGACGGTATTTAAATTTCTGTACGTTGTGTAAACTTTTTGTTACATTTGTTAAAATATTTGAACTGATACGTGGATTTAATTTCACACCTTTCTCCGCTCCTCCCCTCCCCATTCCAACTCTCATTCCAAAAATCATTAATTTATAGTCGATGCAGAACACATTTTTATCAAAAAAAAAAAACAAGTGGTTTCTTATTTGATTCTCTCTACGTTTCTGGTTGAACTTTTCTGGTTCTGCTTCTTGAGCATTCATCCAAAAGAGAGCAAAAAAAGAGAGTGAAAACAAAAAATCTTTCGTTGTTTGAAATATTAGAGTGAAGAACTAAAAATAAAAAGAAGTCATCTAAAGTTTTCCTCGCAACTAAAAAAATAGAGTTGAACTTGTTGTAAATAAAATCAATTATTATATAAATTAATTGCACTCGTACAAAAGTAAACTAAATGAAAAACTTAAAATTTTCATAGAAACTTATACACATATTTGTAATAAATAAATCTATAATAAGTAGTTAAAAAGTACAATAATAAATATGAGAAAAATTCCAAAAATATTAACTCACCCAACACGTTCCAATAAATCATTCATGTCTCCTGCTGTTGTTGTTGTTAATATTATTATTATTATTATTTGTAATTGTGAGTTGATGTCTTTTCTGTTGTGGGTTTTATTGTTGTAGTCGGCTTCTATTACCAATTTTCTCTTTTTATTAAATCACCAATTTAATCGATTACACGTTAATTTTGCTTTCATTTCATTTTAATTTTATCTCAGAAGAATAAAATAATTTCTATTTTTATCAATACTATAAGATTTCTGATCTGATCTTTTGTTTTCTATATTCTGCTGCGGCAATGACACTTTATCGAAATCTGTCGAAAAGAACACGCGGCGGCCGGTTAAAAAATTTAAGAATAAGTTTTACCAAAGAACAAATAAAAGAGAAAATCTTTTGAAGGTCTGAATGCGGCATGTATCTTGTTTGAAAGAGAGGGAGAGAGAGAGGGTTCGAAAGAGCATGCGTTGTGTTTTCGAGAGAAGGGTTGAGAATGTATGGAGATTTTAGGAAAAATAGCAGAGTTGCCAGAACCATGCAAATAACTTATTCCATTTACGGGGGTGAAAAGAAACATAAGTAATACAAAATTTAGATTTCAATCATATGGAAGTAAATACATAGATCATTTTTAACATTAATAAGTACATGAATTAAAATAGAAATTACTAGAAATTAGCTTAGAAATTAAGAGCACTTGTGATGCATTTGAAGAACCTTTTGTATTATTTGTATTGGTCTGGTAATACTGATTTTTTTGTATATTCTTGTCACATTTGACTAGAATTTGCATTCTCCCTCTCTCGTGCTCTCTCTCTCCATGAGTTTCATACAATAGAGCGCACACAACAGAACAACAGAGTCCCAGTGTTGCCGAAAATTTTCCGCCTCTTACATCGTACAAAATATAGTATTATCTCATCCCGGCTATTAAGAAATCCCACGAACGACTTTGTAAACAAAGAAAATCGCACAGCAATTAATTTTTCCCACAAGAACTCCCAAACACATTACAAAAATCGCAATATTCCTGTCGAAATATGTACATATACATATAATATATTTCAATTTCAATTTACAAATATAGTAAAGTACAGTATATACTCTCAGTTTATTTAGAAGATAGTTTAATATAGAAGATGTTATATGTATACTTTTTTACTTACTTATAATGCTTGGTGCCTACGAAAAGACTGTTTATGGTCTTTATTCAATTTTAATTAGATTGTAAGAAAATCCTTAGTAATATTAAATTATTTTGTATATTTTTTTGGATCCCAGACGCCCACTTTGATCAATAACTCGAAGCTTTCAATTGGGAAACGCTTTAATACTTTCGGAGCAATGTTAATAGTAGCACTCGTAGAGATTGGAGGAATATAGAGAATAACAATTAATACACAAATATGTACATTCTGCTTGGTGAATTCGGCTGATTTGAAAAAGCAACAACAACCGAACGGTTGTCAATTCAATGAAAGAATATAGACTTCTAGAAACTCACAATAAACAGTATTTTATACAACTTATTATTATTTATCGATTAAGTAATTCAGACGACATATATAAAGTATTAAAATATTCAATTTGGTTCTCACTGTTTGTTTGTTCTCACATTTCTTTTAATAATAAAATAAAGAAATATTAGAATATTAAACAAAATATTTTAATACTTTACAGTATATTAAATTTGAAGATAACTAAAAATGAATATGAAATATTACAATGTAGTTAATGAAATGGTAACACCAGATTCCAGGTTACCAAAAGTCGCCTAGAAAAATGTTAAAGAAAAATTTAAAAGAAATGCCGTTTGCTTTCGACAAGATTTGGTCTAAACACTTGAAATAAAGCGACGAATGTTTGTAGACTTACGTAGTGCTGTCAAACGTCAAACATTGTAGGCATTGTGAATTTACCACGAGCATTCGCGAAAATGCAACGCTGGGAGATTTGTGGAATTGGTACCAAAACCTATTGTGAATACTAAATTGAGGTTAAAGAGGCACAAACAAAAGTTTACCTGCAAAACAGATGACGTTCACATTTCGTCTTTATACGTACATCCAATTTTTCTTGTTTTATATTTATTTTTATTTTATATTATATTAATTATATTTCTATTGTATTCATTTAATAGTTTTAATCACTAAATGCTCAAAATTGTCTTATCTAAATTTTAGTCTAATGAAATTAGTCTGAATTTCAAACTTGTGCCTGAGTCCTCTAACCGCCGAAAGTCGCCAAAATAAGCCGCTCTCTAGTTTTGTAGAGTGACTTTCAATGTTTGGTAGAATTGTTGTATATGCTTCTGTTGTTGCTTATGTTGATGTTGAGACTTACAAACAAAAATAAGAACAACAATTAAAGAATCCAACCTTGAGTAAAAAACCGATTTCTATGGAGAACACGTTGTTGCAGTACAGAGTTTTTGTGGAGGGGGGAAGGAGGGAGGGAAAGGTATAGTGCTAAAGAAAAAGAAACCCAAGGAAGTAGAAAGCTTTCGTGCTCACTCTACAAAAAAGCTTCTATAAAGCAGCTCAACTAAACTTCGGTTTCAAAAAAACCGAACCAAACAGAACAAAAAATCCAAGAATCCTTTGAGCGTCCTTGCGGTTGTTTCAGATTTCAGTAGCGAGTCAGATTTGAGGGTGTCAAAACGAAAGCGAGCGGTTCTAATTTCGTAGTTGAAAGTTTAAAGATTTGAAATTTATTTTTAAATCAAACAGGAAAGAAAAAAATTGAAAAAGGAAAACAGTTTATTAAAGGTGAGAAAAGTGAGTAAACAGCGAATGGAAAATGCAGCAGAAATTTAAAAAAGTTTCCCTGTTTATTTATCGTATTTAGTGAATGTTTGGAAAAAGTTCCGAGTGAAGTTTTTGCTAGTTTTTCTCGCAGTAAAAAGATAAAAATAAGTGTTTTCCACTGTTTTTTTCTTTCTCTCTTCTATGTCTGGGAAGTGTTTGTGTACTCGTCTCTATAGTATAAATATAACAATGCCAATTATATGTGAATTTGTTAGCCGACGCATGCGTTAAAATGATTAAATAAACTCAATAAAAGCAATAAAAAATGACGAAATCTTGAATAAGAAGAAGAGAGAAAGAGAGAGAGAGAGAGAGAGAGAGAGAAGGAAAAAAACCGAAAAAAAGGAATGTAAAAAATAAAATGAAGTAAACAACTTTTTAAAAATTCATTCGCATTGCCAAAAACAGAAAAACAAAATAATCTTCCAGATAAAAAAAATAAATCTATAAAAAATAAGTCTTAAGAAGTAATTAAATAAAAATTATTTCAATATAAAACTGACAAAAAAATAAATAAAATATACAGTTTCGTTTATACAAATAAATGTTTATGGCATTAAACGAAATAATCTGATTCTTTTATTATTATTATAATCTAATAATTGTTATTTATATTTATAATTACTAATATTATTATTACTGTAATTATATGTATTGTTTTCGAATTTTATTGTTGTTGTTATTATTGTTGGTTTTTATGTTTTAAGTTTTAATAACTCCTTGGACTCCTTTGAAGCATAATTTTAGGCGTCCCTTTGAACGTAAGAAGCACACTCGCACGCATCGCCGCTCTCTCTCTGCTCGCGATAAGGGAAGTAACCTTTACCTCTCTCTCTTGGCATCCATTCAAAAGAAATTCGTAAACATCTTTCATAGTTTTGTCTTCAAACACAAGAGAAAATTCAGCGACTGTCGGTTTATGGTGATGCATCATCTTCATCTAAGAGTAGCATGAACAAAACAACAACACCAACAATAATAATGATAATAGGAAGAGCATCCATTGCAACGACACAAGAGTTGCCAATCCACTCTATTAAATAGTCACCATCACCCCACCGACTTCACCTCCCCGTCAGTATTCAACACCATCACCCTCATCACCACCTCCACCAGAACCACCTACAGAACATTAATGAAAGAAGCACTGCACTGCATTCTTAAACAGTCATGGCTAATAAAACGGCTGAAAGGAATTTCTTTTGAAATACAGGTAGAAGTACTCTACTCACTAGAGGTATAGAGGTACTCTCTTTCTGTGTTACTCTCTCCGCACTCCTCTCTCTCTCACTCTTGCTTTTTTCGTTTCGACAGACAAGCTTTTCATTCATTCATTGCTCTGTCTTACGTTGTACCACATGACGTTTCTTACGGCTTACGTTTAGGTATCAGCAATCACGACAACCATAATAATAGCACAAAAACAACGACATAAAGGAAATGGAGTCGTATAACGTGTTTAAACTTAAAGGAAAATATTCCCGTCAATGCAATTTGTCGGTCTTTTAAGCACTTTACTACATTTGTCGCTTTGTCGAACTGTCGTCTTACGTTGTGTTCACCCACGCTTTCTCTCAATGAGTTCTCAGTGAGAGCGATTGGAAAAGAGAGCACGTTAAGCAAGCTTTCAAGTTTGCTTTTCGTTCTTTTTTCTTCTTTTGATCCTTTTTCTCTTCCTTCCTTCCTTCCTTTCCGCCCATCTTTCGGACATTTCACTTGTATTGTTGTTGCTTTTCTGTTTTATTTGGTTTTCTATGTGAGCGTTTTTTTTCTAATTATGAAGAGCTTCCTTTTTTGGTTCCTTTCGTTGTTGGCAATGCCGTTGTACGCATTCCACCGTTCGGCATTTGTTCCGCAACTTTTATCAATGTCGCACGCGTTCATCCGTTCATTGGTTCTTCTTATTTTTCCTGAGATTTTCTTTTAATACTTATTCGTCATATAAATGAAAAAAAAGTTAATAAAAGAATTAAAAAAAAAACTATTCTATTAAAGATCTGTTGCAATAGAGGAAAAAAGCGCGAAAAGGGGAACGAAATCAGCACAAAATAATAATAAAATAATACGATAATTAAAGCTATGGATTAAAGTCGATCTCTTCAGTAAGTAGCTATAGTTACCATTTAGGAAAAATTAACAATGAACAATTTAATGAAAAAATTATGATGATGAAATGATGCAAATATGATTTCATTGACATATTTTTACGGTTTTAAAAATTGAAAAAAGTATTTTATTTTCAATTTTCTTAAAGTATTTTAAGCAAAATTGCTTAATTTCTTAAATAAACTGAAAGTATAAACTTGCAGCCTTTGAAAGAGAATGAGGATGAAAATAAAAATTCATAAAGAAATACATAATTACAATGAATGAGTTCATGAAATTCATTGCTGTTAAAAGTGAATTTTGAAAGGCGTAAATTTGATTTTTTAAGGTTTAAATTCTCCTTATTTAATGTTAAAAAAGTGTTTTAATTATTTTTTAAACAATCCAAAAGTAAATTTAACTTAAATTCTAATTCAAATGAAAGAACAGAAAACGTAAAACATATCATCAAATCATATCAATTCATTGCTGTTAAAAGTGAATTTTAAAAGGCGTAAATTTGATTTTTTAAGGGTTTTTAAGGTTTAAATTCTCCTTATTTAATGTTAAAAAAGTGTTTTAATTATTTGGTTTTAAACAATTCAAAAGTAAATTTAACTTAAATTCTAATTCAAATGAAAGAACAGAAAACGTAAATCATATCAAAATGGTGACCGAATAAAATCGGCCCCGAAAACTTGTTGTATTTGATTTATAATTTCTGTACTACTGATTGAGTGTGTTTAATCTGTTAATTAATTCCTTTACCTGGACGACTATGATTAAGAACCCAGTGGTAAACATCATCGATGATGTTCTAATGATTTTGTGTGCCGTATCGACTCGATTCTACATCCATTTTGACTTTACATTTAGCCATAGGTGTCATAGGACGCGGAGTACTTCTCTGCCCCTTCGCAATGCATGTGAAAACAGTATGTATTCTGTTTCACTTTCACATTCGATTGTAATGTATTGTGGAGGACACCCCATGCGCTTTTCCCTTCGTATGTAATGTATTGTGGATTGTCAAATAAAAGAAATCTCGCTTCGATTCCCCTTACGCCGTCAGGGTGATCCGTAAGTAGTAGTATCGTTCTCGCTAAAAGATACCTTTGTGCCGAAGGATTTTGTTATTCACCGACAAAATCAGTACGTAATCATCCATGAATTTCAAAGGCCTTCGCTAGATTTACCAGTGGGTGACTTAAATTATTATAGTAGGTATAGTAGTAGTCTCAAGGTAGTCTGTCTTTTCTCTTTAGCCTTTCAGTCTTCTTTGAGCAAATAAGCTTTTGTCCGATAAATTTGCTACTTGTCTGGCTCTGAAATACCTGGACAATTATACTTGTCTGGGAATCCTAACAGAACACTACTAGCCTGTATAGCCTGGGCCAATGTGGGCGTATTGTTCCATATTACCTGCTTCAGATTCTTCATACTTTTACTTAAACTCATATTCTTACGTTTGATTAACCATGTCTATGATAAAATAATAAAAATTTGGAAATCTCCCATATGTATAATGCACATTATAGGGAAAAAACATAAACATAATAAAATGTTGCACATAGTATTGCAACTGGCTTGCATGTTAAACGTCTCAAAATATTTCTTACGTACTTTGATTGACTCATTATTATTTATTTGTTTGAATTCTGCTTAAATTCTATTCCCGGACAAAAATTTAGTAGTCCTAGATCTTTCATTCAAAACAGTGTTCCACGGTGCACTCATCCGAAGGTACTGCAAGCCATCCAACAGCATCCGGAGCCATTAGGCGAAATCCTTTCTTAATTCTCTGCACGAGTTCCGACAGAGAAGAGCCGGTCTTTCCTCAGTCGAGATAGTTAAACGCGGCGCCAAGCAGAGAAAAGTACTGTCCAAGCATCAGAAGCTGCATTATACTCAGATGGCTTCCACAGCCGACAAGAAAAAAAAAACAAAAAGTATCTGTTAGGGTGGACCTTATTTTTCGACCATAAGATTTTTACCATGCCGCCCTCTAAACTTGTACTATTTCATAAAAAAGTAATTTGTACAAAATTGCAGATCGATTTGACGTCGGGAAGACGTGGCACATCGAACACCAAGTTTTGAAATAGAAATAATTGCGTTTCTATATTTATTTTATATCACAAAGCGTTTTTATATTTCTCCGAAAATAATGGTTAGATGAATTTAACTTTTGCTTGCTGATTTTCAAAGCCAAGTGTCCGCTTCTTAATATCCTTTTTAAATTAGGTTCCTACGTCAAACAGTTTTTGAGAAAATTAATGCCAAAGTTTAAATTTGGAATAAAAATTCCGAAAAAAATTGTTGGTCGCACTTTGCTTTTAACCCTTAACTACAGACGTCCGATTATAGGAACGTTATAACAGACCACCGGTATTTTTTACCTGTTATACCAAATTAAAAAAAATATGTATATAGCAACTGGAAAATAAATATATTATATGCTTTTACATATTTCTAGGGTTTCTAGATCTAGTCAAAGCTGTAAAATTATTGAGTTACACACAAGTTACACAAGTTTTATGGGAAATATATATTTAATGAAATTTTTTCATGTATTTTTCAATCGCAAAATTGAAACACCAACCGGTAAAAAATACCGGTCGTCTGTAGTTAAGGGTTAAATACGGTATTAAGTATAAATTTTTTTCCGACCATAAAATTCTGTAATCAATTCTACAGAGAATGCTTCAAACCGGAGGGATCTATGCTTTGTAGTTTCCGAGAAAAGTGAAAATTACGATCTAAACTCCTTCCGCAGAGCGATCTTATTTCTTCACCAGTAATAAAAAACAAGTAGCCAAAAAATTGGTATTTGAAAGGAAAGTATGCTTCGTAATTCTCACATTTCTCGGAAACTACAAACATAGATCCTTCCGGTTTGAAGCATTCTCTGTAGAATTGATTACAGAATTTTATGGTCGGAAAAAAATTTATACATAATACCGTATTTTAAGGAAAAAATTGCGACCAACAATTTTTTTTGTACAATTTTTACTCCAAATTTTAACTTTGGCATTAATTTTCTCAAAAACTGTTTGACGTAGGAACCTAATTTAAAAAAGATGTTAAGAGGCCGATATTTGACTTTCAAACCCAATAAGCGAAAGTGATCGCCGTTATTTTTTAATATTTTTTCGGTTTTTAGTCGAGTTTTAGAAAATGGCCCCTCCCGCCTAAACGGGGGCGAATGCACCCCCCCCCCCTCCCATACGATTTTTTTCTTGTCTCGACCCAACCTACAGATACTAACTTTTGCCTCCTTTTATGCGAAACATCCTGTATAACTAAAAAAAAGGAAAGTCACAATAAAATGCATAAAATTTAATTTAATTTTATATAATTTAAAAAATGCATATATTAGTTAATTATTATGCTAAAAAAACTATACTGTATCACTAATATTATGAATATTCTTGAATACGAAGAACATTTTACCATTATTAAAAATGTTTGCTTCATTCCTTTTCGTTGATGCAAATTTCACATTTTTTGCAAGTTTCATATGAATGTGCCACGTCTTTCTGTTATCCGATCAACTTCATATTTTACAGAAATTATTTCTTTATCCAATGGAACAATTTTAGGGGGCGAAAAAAAACGAAAAATTTCGTTCGGTTTAAATGCTCTTATTATTTAAATAATAAATTTTATTTCAAGAAACCAAATTTGAAATTAAATCATCCACATAGAATACAACAAGTACGCTGGTGGCAGCTTTCTTGTACATATAAACACATTGGTCAGATTCTAATGGTTTAAGCCCTAGCCGCTTTAATTTCTCGTCCAACTTGTACCACTGTCGCCCTGACTGCTTCGAATTGCCTTTTTAATCATATAGACTTTATCCGCAGAATATCTTTTGATTTCGTTCTTCTTAGTGATTTCTTTTAATTGGTTTGGGATTTTCATGAAAATTGTCTCTTCGATGTCTCCATTAAGATAAGCACTCACGAAATCTAGCTGATGAACTTCGAGCTCCAATTGTGCAGAAATAACCATTATGTTTCGTATATATTCACAAAATTTGCACTGTAATCTTTATCTTTCCTCAGTCGAGATAGTTAAACCCGGCGCCAAGCAGTGTAAACCTTTTTGATCAAATTGTCATTGATTTATTTGGTTTAAATACTCCTATTATTTAAATATTTCTTAGTCTGAAACCTTATGCCACTTCCTTCTATTCTGGTTCTCTCGGTGTTGGCCAAGTTGAGAATATTTACTTCTGCAGGTTCCAAGTTTTCAAATTTGAATTTCTCGAAACGCATGTGTGATGATGCGCCTGAGTCTAGGCACCATCCGTCACTTTCTGTTGAAATCTACCTCAAAACTTCAGCTTTCCAGGAGAATTCTGGCCGGTTGGTTTCTGATGGCTTCTTTTTCTAAAATTTTGACTTGCAGTGTCTTGCCTTGTGACCAATTTGTCCACAAGAATCGCACGTTTGATTAACCATGTCTATGATAAAACAATAAAAATTTGGAAATCCCCCATATGTATAATGCACATTATAGGGAAAAAACTAAATCGTAGATAGTTTCTCTACCAATCCAGAGGCGGACTTACAAATGGCTTACGACTTACAAATGGCAAGGCTAAGTCAAATCGCCGCCACCCACATTTCTTACAAAACTAAAAATAGGTAATAAAATTATGTATGTATATGAAATGCCGCCGTAAGCTATAGCCTAGCTAGCCTATTTAGAAATCCGCCACTGTACCAACCCCATATTTTTTGGCATTTGCATTCCCTCTTTCCGCGATTTGCTTTTTTGGCCTCGCCATTTTCACAAAAATACGTGTTAGAGATCAAATTTTACTTATACAATAAATGTAAAAATTTGGAAACTCCCCATATGTATAATGCACATTATAGGGGAAAAATACGTTTACCTCACTCATCTATGCTTAGTGACTCAAAAAGTTTGTTCGGTAAATAGTATAAATAGTATTAGTTATTCTAGAAATACATAGGTGTTTCTTCGATGAATATTCTATTAGAACAACAAATATTTCAGTATCGTATTAAAAAATATTTTTCAATTTTTCATATGACAAAACATGAAACATTAATTATATTTTATTTTCCAACACTTCCCCACGAATCGCATTTCTCATACTGTATGTATTTTAAATTTTACTAATAATGCTTATGGCTAGTTTTGTTTCAAAGTTTGTAGACTTTAAAAAAGGCCTAAAAACAATTAATTATATTTTATAAATTATATACAGGGTGTTTCGCATAAGAGGGGATAGAAGACGAGGGCGTATAGGTTGGGTCGAGACAAGAAAAAAATCGTATATTCAAAAATAATAGTTTGACATAGATAACTTTTGCTTGCTGATTTTAAAAGCGGCCAAATATCGGCCTCTTAACATCCTTTTTAAATTAGGTTCCTATGTCAAACAGGTTTTCAGAAAATTAATGCCAAATTTAAAATTTGGAAAAAAAATTCCGAAAAAAAATTTTTGGTCGCAATTTTATTTTAAAATTACGGTATTAAGTATAAATTTTTTTCCGACCATAAAATTCTCTAATCAATTCTACAGAGAATGCTGCAAACCGGAAGTTTTTGTTTCTAAAAACGAAACTCCTTCCGCATAGCGATCTTCTTCCATATTTTTGCACCAGTAATAAAACACAAATAGCCAAAAAATTGGTATTTGAAAGGAAAGTATGCTTCGTTATTCTCACTTTTCTCGGAAACTACAAAACATAGATCCTTCGGGTTTGAAGCACTTCCTCTAGAATTGATTAGAGAATTTTATGGTCGGAAAATTTTTTTGTACAATTTTTATTTCATATTTTAACTTTGGCATTAATTTTCTCAAAAACTGTTTGACGTAGGAACCTAATTTAAAAAATATGTTAAGAGGCCGATATTTGACTTTCAAACCCAATAAGCGAAAGTGATCGCCGTTATTTTTTAATATTTTTTTCGGTTTTTAGTCGAGTTTTAGAAAATGGCCCCTCCCGCCTAAACGGGGGCGAATGCACCCCGCTACCCAACGATTTTTTTCTTGTCTCGACCCAACCTACAGACACTAACTTTTACCTCCTTTTATGCGAAACATCCTGTATAACTAAAAAAAAAGGAAACTCACAATAAAATGCATAAAATTTAGTATCTATAATTTAAAAAATGCATATATTAGTTAATTATTATGCTAAAAAAACTATACTGTATCACTAATATTATGAATATTCTTGAATATGAAGAACATTTTACCATTATTAAAAATGTTTGCTTCATTCCTTTTCGTTGATGCAAATTTCACATTTTTTGCAAGTTTCATATGAATGTGCCACGTCTTTCTGTTATCCGATCAACTTCATATTTTACAGAAATTATTTCTTTATCCAATGGAACAATTTTAGGGGGCGAAAAAAAACGAAAAATTTCGTTCGGTTTAAATGCTCTTATTATTTAAATAATAAATTTTATTTCAAGAAACCAAATTTGAAATTAAATCATCCACATAGAATACAACAAGTACGCTGTCGGCAGCTTTCTTGTACATATAAACACATTGGTCAGATTCTAATGGTTTAAGCCCTAGCTGCTTTAATCTCTCGTCCAACTTGTACCACTGTCGCCCTGACTGCTTCAAATTGTCTTTTTAATCATATAGACTTTATCCGCAGAATATCATTTGATTTCGTTCTTCTTAGTGATTTCTTTAAATTGGTTTGGGATTTTCATGAAAATTGTCTCTTCGATGTCTCCATTAAGATAAGCACTCATGAAATCTAGCTGATGAACTTCGAGCTCCAATTGTGCAGAAATAACCATTATGTTTCGTATATATTCACAAAATTTGCACTGTAATCTTTATCTTTCCTCAGTCGAGATAGTTAAACGCGGCGCCAAGCAGTGTAAACCTTTTTGATCAAATTGTCATTGATTTATTTGGTTTAAATACTCCTATTATTTAAATATTTCTTAGTCTGAAACCTTATGCCACTTCCTTCTATTCTGGTTCTCTCGGTGTTGGCCAAGTTGAGAATATTTACTTCTGCAGGTTCCAAGTTTTCAAATTTGAATTTCTCGAAACGCATGTGTGATGATGCGCCTGAGTCTAGGCACCATCCGTCACTTTCTGTTGAAATCTACCTCAAAACTTCAGCTTTCCAGGAGAATTCTGGCCGGTTGGTTTCTGATGGCTTCTTTTTCTAAAATTTTGACTTGCAGTGTCTTGCCTTGTGACCAATTTGTCCACAAGAATGGCACCGTAAGCTATAGCCTAGCTAGCCTATTTAGAAATCCGCCACTGTACCAACCCATATTTTTTTGGCAATAATTTAACGGTGTTTTGGTTTAGCGATAGGCGTTAATCAGTTCTAATTTATCCTTTATGGAAAGAGATCTCTTCCCCAATGTTTCCCTTTTTCCACGATTTGCTTTTTTGGCTTCGCCATTTTCACAAAAATACGTGTTAAGAGATCAAACTTTACTTATACAATAAATGTAAAAATTTGGAAACTCCCCATATGTATAATGCACATTATAGGGGAAAAATACGTTTACCTCACTCATCTATGTTTAGTGACTCAAAAAGTTTGTTCGGTAAATAGTATAAATAGTATTAGTTATTCTAGAAATACATAGGTGTTTCTTCGATGAATATTCTATTAGAACAACAAATATTTCAGTATCGTATTAAAAAATATTTTTCAATTTTTCATATGACAAAACATGAAACATTAATTATATTTTTTTTTCCAACACTTCCCCACGAATCGCATTTCTCATACTGTATGTATTTTAAATTTTACTAATAATGCTTATGGCTAGTTTTGTTTCAAAGTTTGTAGACTTTAAAAAAGGCCTAAAAACAATTAATTATATTTTATAAATTATATACAGGGTGTTTCGCATAAGAGGGGATAGAAGACGAGGGCGTATAGGTTGGGTCGAGACAAGAAAAAAATCGTATATTCAAAAATAATAGTTTGACATAGATAACTTTTGCTTGCTGATTTTAAAAGCGGCCAAATATCGGCCTCTTAACATCCTTTTTAAATTAGGTTCCTATGTCAAACAGGTTTTCAGAAAATTAATGCCAAATTTAAAATTTGGAAAAAAAATTCCGAAAAAAAATTTTTGGTCGCAATTTTATTTTAAAATTACGGTATTAAGTATAAATTTTTTTCCGACCATAAAATTCTCTAATCAATTCTACAGAGAATGCTGCAAACCGGAAGTTTTTGTTTCTAAAAACGAAACTCCTTCCGCATAGCGATCTTCTTCCATATTTTTGGACCAGTAATAAAACACAAATACCCAAAAAATTGGTATTTGAAAGGAAAGTATGCTTCGTTATTCTCACTTTTCTCGGAAACTACAAAACATAGATCCTTCGGGTTTGAAGCACTTCCTCTAGAATTGATTAGAAAATTTTATGGTCGGAAAATTTTTTTGTACAATTTTTATTTCATATTTTAACTTTGGCATTAATTTTCTCAAAAACTGTTTGACGTAGGAACCTAATTTAAAAAATATGTTAAGAGGCCGATAGTTGACTTTCAAACTCAATAAGCGAAAGTGATCGCCGTTATTTTTTAATATTTTTTTTCCGGTTTTTAGTCGAGTTTTTAGAAAATGGCCCCTCCCGCCTAAACGGGGGGAAATGCACCCCGCTACCCAAACGATTTTTTTCTTGTCTCGACCCAACCTACATGCCCTAACCTTTTGTCTCCTCTTATGCGAAACATCCTGTATAACTAAAAAAAAGGAAACTCACAATAAAATGCATAAAATTTAGTATCTATAATTTAAAAAATGCATATATTAGTTAATTACTATGCTAAAAAAACTATACTGTATCACTAATATTATGAATATTCTTGAATATGAAGAACATTTTACCATTATTAAAAATGTTTGCTTCATTCCTTTTCGTTGATGCAAATTTCACATTTTTTACAAGTTTCATATGAATGTGCCACGTCTTTCTGTTATCCGATCAACTTCATATTTTACAGAAATTATTTCTTTATCCAATGGAACAATTTTAGGGGGCGGCGTAAAAGAATGCTGCAAAAAATTTTCGCCCAGTACAGATAAGGTCCACCCTAGTATCTGTTAATGAAAAAACTAAGGAAACCGGGTAACCGAACGAAAAATTTCGTTCGGTTTAAATACTCGTATTATTTAAATAATAAATTTTATTTCAAGAAACCAAATTTGAAATTAAATCATCCACATAGAATGCAACAAGTACGCTGTCGGCAGCTTTCTTGTACATATAAACACATTGGTCAGATTCTAATGGTTTAAGCCCTAGCTGCTTTAATCTCTCGTCCAACTTGTACCACTGTCGCCCTGACTGCTTCAAATTGCCTTTTTAATCATATAGACTTTATCCGCAGAATATCATTTGATTTCGTTCTTCTTAGTGATTTCTTTAAATTGGTTTGGGATTTTCATGAAAATTGTCTCTTCGATGTCTCCATTAAGATAAGCACTCATGAAATCTAGCTGATGAACTTCGAGCTCCAATTGTGCAGAAATAACCATTATGTTTCGTATAGATTCACAAAATTTGCACTGTAATCTTTATCTTTCCTCAGTCGAGATAGTTAAACGCGGCGCCAAGCAGTGTAAACCTTTTTGATCAAATTGTCATTGATTTATTTGGTTTAAATACTCCTATTATTTAAATATTTCTTAGTCTGAAACCTTATGCCACTTCCTTCTATTCTGGTTCTCTCGGTGTTGGCCAAGTTGAGAATATTTACTTCTGCAGGTTCCAAGTTTTCAAATTTGAATTTCTCGAAACGCATGTGTGATGATGCGCCTGAGTCTAGGCACCATCCGTCACTTTCTGTTGAAATCTACCTCAAAACTTCAGCTTTCCAGGAGAATTCTGGCCGGTTGGTTTCTGATGGCTTCTTTTTCTAAAATTTTGACTTGCAGTGTCTTGCCTTGTGACCAATTTGTCCACAAGAATGGCACCGTAAGCTATAGCCTAGCTAGCCTATTTAGAAATCCGCCACTGTACCAACCCATATTTTTTTGGCAATAATTTAACGGTTTTTTGGTTTAGCGATAGGCGTTAATCAGTTCTAATTTATCCTTTATGGAAAGAGATCTCTTCCCCAATGTTTCCCTTTTTCCACGATTTGCTTTTTTGGCCTCGCCATTTTCACAAAAATACGTGTTAAGAGATCAAACTTTACTTATACAATACATGTAAAAATTTGGAAACTCCCCATATGTATAATGCACATTATAGGGGAAAAATACGTTTACCTCACTCATCTATGTTTAGTGACTCAAAAAGTTTGTTCGGTAAATAGTATAAATAGTATTAGTTATTCTAGAAATACATAGGTGTTTCTTCGATGAATATTCTATTAGAACAACAAATATTTCAGTATCGTATGAAAAAATATTTTTCAATTTTTCATATGACAAAACATGAAACATTAATTATATTTTATTTTCCAACATGTATGTATTTGTAAATGTATTTTAAATTTTACTAATAATGCTTATGGCTAGTTTTGTTTCAAAGTTTGTAGACTTTAAAAAAGGCCTAAAAACAATTAATTATATTTTATAAATTATATAGAGTGTGTTTCGCATAAGAGGGGATAGAAGACTAGGGCGTATAGGTTGGGTCGAGACAGGAAAAAATCGTATGGGAGGGGGGATCAACTTCCTCCCGTTTAGGCGTGAGGGTCCATTTTATAAAAATCCGACATAACATCGAAAAAAATAATATAAATAAATAAATAAAGCCAACTATCGGCCTCTTAACATCCTTTTTAAATTAGGTTCCCATGTCAAACAGGTTTTGAGAAAATTAATCCCAAATTTAAAATTTGGAAAAACAATTCCGAAAAAAAATTGTTGGTCGCAATTTTATTTTAAAATTACGGTATTAAGTATAAATTTTTTTCCGACCATAAAATTCTCTAATCAATTCTAGAGAGAATGCTTCAAACCGTGAAATATCAGCCCTGGTTGAAACTGCTAAGTGCATGAGAGAACCAATAAGTTGTTGATAGAGAAAACGTTCAGCTTCTTTTCTTTAATCTTCTGTGCTTGGACACCCACTCTTCGATAACTTTTCGTTTGGATTCATTGGTGTTGCAACTGGCTTGCTGTCGTGCATGTTGAAACGTCGACTCGATTCTACATCCACTTTGACTTTACATTTAGCCATAGGTGTCATAGGACGCGGAGTACTTCGCTGCCCCTTCGCAATGCATGTGAAAATAGTATGTATTCTGTTTCACTTTCCACATTCGACTGTAATGTATTGTGGATTGTCAACAAAAAAAAATCCCGCTTGGATTTCCCTTACGCCGTAAGGCGATCCGTAAGTAGTAGTATCGTTCTCGCTAAAAGATACCTTCGTGCCGAAGGACTTTGTTATTCACCTACAAAATCAGTACGTAATCATCTATGATTTTCAAAGGCCTTCGCTAGATTTACCAGTGGGAATGAATATAAGTTGTATATACTGTACATATGTATACATACGTACAAAAGCACTAATAATAATAAATATAATGTTGGAAGATCGAAGTTGTTGCAACAACTCGAAATGTTGCATTCAGCAACAATCACAACTGAAAGCAACATGTGTCCATGTGTCCACTGAATGACTTCAGATACAAAATAAAAATTTTAAAACTAAGAAAACAGGTTCGTATTTTTAAGAAACTTAAACATGAAGAAATATTGCACTTGTCCGTGGGTGGATGTCTTCTTTTAGTTTTTGTTGTTGTAGTCTATGATCTCCTCTCACACAACATTCACATATATAAGATAATAAAAATCACACTACACCAACAACGACAAGGACAACAATGAAACGACCCGTTGTTAAAAAAAACACACAAGCAAACAAACCACAGATAAAACAGATTAAAAACGTATTTGATGAGGGCAGAAGAAGAAGAAATAGAAAGAAAAAGAAGAGGAAGCGGGACCGGAAGAGGAGAAGCATGGCTTACAACAAATTGTATCTGGTGCAGCTTCTGTTTGCTGTATTTCCCGCTTCTGCTGTTACTAAATTTTGGCACAGACGCGTACGAGCACACAAACAAACACATACACATAAACACACACACAGAACAACACCTGCTGCACTCACGCCAACAATAATTTAGCCAGCAACATTTATGAATTACACGAGTTTATTTGTTTGTGTTTTTCTTGTTCTTGTGTTGTATCGTTGTGTATTTTTTCGGTAGTTTTCCTTGCTGTTTCAGTTGCTGTTATTCGTGTGTGTGAGAGTGGTTGCTGTATTTTACTATTATTATTGTTGCTGTTGTTGTTGCTGCTGGCTTATCCTATATTTGAAGCATGTTTCTGGTTCATTTGGCATACGTGAGTGAGATCCACTAGCACCATCACTGTGTGTGTTGTTGTTGTTGTTGCTGAATGCATTACAACCTCTCGGCCATATTTCACTATTATGCAAAACAATAGAACTGCAAAATAATAATTCATACTTTGTTTAAATTGTACGGTGTTGGTGTTGGTTTTCGCATTGTTGTTAGTGGTGTTGTGTATTTTTGGTTTTTTTCGTTTCTGTTTTCGTATTTGTTTTACTGTTCTTCTGTTCATTCAACCGTACCTCCAAATAACACGCCCCGAAAACTGTGTTACTGTGTTGTGTTGGTCTATTTGTGTACATGTGTGTGTGTGTTGTTGTTTACAAATACTCATGTAAACTTATAATCCTTACGTTATACTTTTGACATTCTCTGTGTAATTTATCACCTTCCTACATTCATACTTACCTCATCTCAACGCCACCACACCGCCATCATCTTAATACTTCATCGCCCACCATGCTTAGTGAGTCCCGTGCAACACTCTGCACTCTTACTACTCCCATCACTGTTTTGACTACTTTATTTCGCATGAAACTCCACTCCACTTTCGTTGGTTGCTTTCTTGTTGTTATTACTTTTTAACACAGTGATTACTTTAAGCCCAGAAAAAGTGCTGCATTGCAGCGAGCAGCAACGAAATTCTTTTCAGAAGGTACCCGCTGTTTTTCATTAAAGCTTGCTATAGACTATAGACTCTAGTACAATACTTCTATACCAAGTATAGTATGTTTGTAGGTCCATATATTTTGTTGTATTTTTCTTCTTTTAGTTTCACAGGTTTTTTCGGATAGTAGAGACAAAAAGAAATACCTTTTCAAAACAAAAATAAGAAAATATAAAATAATACAATATATTAAATATTTATATAATTATATTAAAAAGAATTATAAATAAAGTATAACTATTTCAAATTTCAATTTATATTAAAGTTAAATTATATTATATAATTATACAATATTAACACTATAAAAATAGTGTTTATTCCTAACCGGTGTTTGACATCCTGAGAGTTATACTCAACGGGGGCGGACGAAGGCCGATCACGCGTCTAAAATATATATGTACATTGAAAGCAATAACAAGAACTCATTATAATACAAATTGTACTGCAAGCACTATTAGTTTTCTATCCATTTTTTGCTCTACTCTGTGTTCCAAAAAGTACTACTATTTTTTAAGATTGGTACTAGTATTCTAAAACCCGAAAACAACAAACACTGCTACCTTTGAGTATGAAAATATTTTGTTTTGCCATCGTTCAAAGTGTGTACATTATAATTCGGAAACTATTTATTTGGAAATGTAAGTATAAACTCTGGTTGGCTTTCAATATCTGAAGGTAAGGGTGAAGGTTATTTTTAAGAATAAAGTGTGTAATAAAGATGTACGTTGAAACTCTTTAAAGGGAGAGGAGAGAAACGTAACTAATTTTTGGACGCCATCAGAGTACAGCTACTGACTCTGGCCCAGTGATTAATACATATGCACTTAATATTTCATTATGAAATTTGAAACAACTTTACCATTGGAGAATCACTCCAATTTTGTTGTTGTTGATGTTGACGTAGTGCCGTAACGTAGTGCTTTTGCGTGCGACAACGACGGCAGAGATTATCTGCCGTAAACTTTGAAAACATACAGTCAGGGACATAAGTATTCGTACAACCCATTTATATCGAATATCTTCAAAACTTTGTAATATATTTAAAAATGTTAAATGCAGTTTCATTTTAAATATACTTCAATTTAAGTAATTAATAAAAAAATATAATAATATTCAACACATTGTTTAAAAAGTACAAAAGAAGCAAAATTCATTGGGACAAAAGTGTTCGTACAACTTGTATATCCATATAACTTTTTATATTTTTCTGATAATCACTACTTTGTGGTGATATTATCTCCGTTCGCATCAATCACAGCCTGCAGTATTCTGGGCATCGATCGGACTAAATTTTTTGTACTATCTGAAGATATTTCCTTCCAGGCTTCCTCCAAAGCAGTTTTTAGATCATCCTTGCTCCGGTTTGTACCAACTTTACGCTTCAAAAGTTTCCAACAGTGATCGATGGGTTTCAGGTCAGTCGATGGAGGAGTGAGGAGGTGAATTTAATTGGACTTGGTTGCATAATAAAGCAACCTCTCTTTGACTGAACGCGCAGTATGTTTCGGGTCGTTGTCCTGTTGGAATATCCAACGTTGGCCAGGACCCAAACCATCTACGGAAGCCTTCAAATTGCCTGCCAATATTCGTTTATATTGATGCTGATCCATTATACCATCTATAAAGACCAATCATGCTACTCCACTGGCTGCCATTGCACCCCATACCTTGACACTTTCACCGTCGTGTTTGACTGTTGGTATCAAATGTTGTGCATCTGTTTTTGTGTATTTTTTTAGGCCACTTTTCCGCTGCTATCATTTCCAAAAAGATTTATTTTAGTTTCATCCGTAAATAATACCTTTTCCCAAAAATCCTCATCCTTATTTATGTAAAGCCTGGCGATTCTAAACGAAATTGTCGGTTTTTTGTCTGATAAGAGGTTTCTTTCGAGGTACCCTGCTCGCATATCCGCAGAAATATAGAATTCTCCCTATTGGTTTTTGGATGAACAGTTGTTCCTCTTGTATTACCGAGGTGTTCTGCTAGTTCCGCCCGTAAAACTCTTGGATTTTTTTGGACTTCTTTTAAAACCATACACACATCCCGTCTAGAAATTTTTTTGGTCGTCCTGTCCTAGGCACATTTTCAACGGAAACATTGTTTTTATATTTGTTAACAATATATTGAATCGTGAAATGTTCAAATGCACTAATACATCGGAGCGATTTTCCTTTTTTATGTTCTTCAATTATTAAATATTTGATATCCAAACTTACTTCCTTACGCTTGCCCATTGTAAGCTTACTTATTGCTCGAAACTTTAAAAACAATTAAGTATTTTGTCGCAAAAATAGCTTTACGACGAAAATATAACGGTATTTTACATAAAACTGTAAACAAGCAAAATAGCAACGCACAATGAATTGTACGTAGTACTGATATTAGGAGCTGTACGAATACTTTTGTCCCAATGAATTTTGCTTATTTCGTACTTTTTTAAAAAATGTGTTCTACAATATTATTTTTTTTACAAATTAATCAAATAAAAGTATATATAAAATGAAACTGCATTTAACATTTTTAAATATTTTACAAAATTTTGAAGATATTCGATATAAATGGGTTGTACGAATACTTATGTCCCTGACTGTACTTAATAATCTACTTTGGCCGTCGCACAGTGGCCGGTTTTTCAACTTAGCGGTCAAAAATCCATATCTTTTGACTCTCTTGGAATATTTTATTCCGGTGTTTTTTGTTGGATTCTAATCTTAAGCTTTAATGTGAGACTAAAATCATAAAAATCGATCGTTCAAAACCAGAGATATGAGAGTTTAAATCAGGGTACCTATTAAAATTTTCTTAAAAGCCTAAAAAAGAGATTATAAAAATACTATGTTTCTGTTTATTTAATGATTATAGACTTTTTATTATCAATAACGAACATACTAATAAAATAGATTAATAAAAATAAGGTAATAAATAAGGAACTAATGCAAATTAAACAATTTTTTCAAAACATTCATTGATACAATTCCGCTCATCTAGTAGTACATTTTGTGCATCATTATCTAACTCGATTAAGCTAGATTTCCATTTTTGGCGGATATTTGAAATATATGGATCCGATGTGCACAGCAAAACTGCAAGCAGATCCTCATTGGTACAATATCTTGAAATTTTCCTTGTGTTCACGAAAGAATCTGTAATCCTTGTTTCTTTTTCCTTGTGCTTCTTCAGAAAGATCATCAAGTGGAAGTTGACTATTTTCAATAATTTGCTCGCCATGATAAAGAATTTTATGAATTCTTGTTGCATATTCCTCCAGGGATATTTTTCGTTGTAAATTTCTGCGGATTTCTTTGCATATTCACCAAATTTTTTGGCACCAATCATCCTGCTGCATGCTATAACTCCTATTATTATTTTGAATCGCTTAATTAATTCAACGTCCACTCCTGTAATGAAAGCTGTCGTCTCAGGATCTGAGAAAAATCTTCTAGCGGTGTTTCCATCATTCGTATTTCTCTCTCCTTGTTTTGGCTGGTCAATTATTAGCCCTATTTCACGATATTGTTCCTGTATCTGCCTTTTTTTCAGCTTCCGTTTCTCCTTATTTGCTACATTTTCTCTAACCGTTCCTGTTGCTCCGAATTTTAAATCATAGCCCAATTAGAGTATGCGTTCCATGAAAGCAATTCTATTGTGAAGAGGCAACAATACGAATTCGTATGCCTCTTCAGAATATAGTAATTGTCATCTGTTGGTGGTTGGCTGAGTTTAACCGCGGTTTGATGGCATATAATAAGGCTAGAGGATGCCTTAGTATCAATTAAGGCTTGTCCGACTTTTCCATCAATCATGGTGAGCAGAAGTTTGAAATCTACTTGAATAATATGGCCATGATACTCAAATTGGGTCGAGACAAGAAAAAAATCGTATGGGGTGCATTTCCCCCCGTTTAGGCGGGAAATTTTCACTTTTCTCGGAAACTACAAAGCATAGATCCCTCCGGTTCGAAGCATTCTCTCTAGAATTGATTAGGCCGTGGTTATGCTATCGAGTTTTGCTTGGCAAGTAGGACTTTTTTTTGTTGTTTTGTGTGTAAGAGAGAGAATGGAATATTTTTCTGTTCTCAACATCACTCTCTCACACCGAGCACGAAAACTCGGTCTAGCGTACACCGAGGACACCAAGCAAACCGGTGTTGCTTAGTCTCAATATTCACGAAAGTATTGAAAAGTGGAATGGAGTGAAAAAATGGAATGAACTGATAAATATATCAATTATATTCCTCTGATTATTGTCCCAAAATATTACGCCTTTATATATGTTAAGCTGATTTCAATTAATATAAACATTTGGTCTTCCATCGCGTCGAAAATTACACCGCAAATAATACATTTTATCATTTGTGTAGTAGACGGGTTGCTGTTGAAGGTGAGAAAAAATATATTTTTTTGAAGAAAGCAAGCGTGGGTCAAGCACAAGCGTAACCACTCTTTTTGCACGGACTCCGATCACAAAAATGAGAGTAATTTCCCACCAAGTTTTGCTCGATAGCATAACCACGGCCTTAGAGAATTTTATGGTCGGATTTATTTATACTTAATACCGTATTTAAAAGCAAAGTGCGACCAAAAATTTTTTTCGGAATTTTTATTCCAAAGCTTAACTTAGGCATTAATTTTCTCAAAAACTGTTTGACGTAGGAACCTAATTTAAAAAGGATATTAAGAAGCGGACATTTGGCTTTGAAAATCAGCAAGCAAAAGTTATCTTCATCTAACCATTATTTTCGGAGAAATTTGTAACGCATTACAGGAGGCATGTTAGGTATACAAAAGTATATAGTACATTCCTGTGTTTTACAACTTAGTTTCGCACAGCGGATAAAAATTTCTTCTCGAGGTACCATGATCGAAATGATTTTAAAACTGTGCTAAATAATAAACTGAATATTTTCAATCGCAAGACTAACATGTACGACAAATTCAAAAGCAAGCTAACGGTACTTTACCGCTATCATACAGCGTGGTAGAGCGAAATAAACAATATACAAGTCGTACGTAGACTTTTGTCACTGTTTTTTTTTTCGTTTTTTGTCAATAATTTTCTTAGTTTATATCGAATTCTTTTGTTCTTTGAAAAAATATGAATAAAAATACATTTAAAATAATACTGCATCATTACTTTTTAAAAAAATCTTTTGGGGTTCGTTGGATAGGAAATTGGGGGTCGTACGTAGACTTTTGTCGGTCACTGTATATATATTCTCCTCTCACACCGAGCTCGAAAACTCGGACTAGTTTATACCAAGCACATCGCTGTTTCATAGTCTAATATTCACAAAAGTATTGAAAAATGGAATGGACTGATAAATTTATCAATTATTTTCCTCTGATTATCGTTCCAAAATATTACGCCTTTCTATTTGCTAAACACATTCCAATTAATATAAACATGTGGTCTTCCATCGCATCGAAAACGATAACTCAAAAAATACGTTTTTTCATTTGTGTACTGCTGTTGAAGATGAAGAAAGTATATTTTTGAAGAAGCAAGCGTGGGTCGAGTAGAAGCGTAACCACTCTCTTAGTAGTTTCACAAAAATAGAGTAAACTTCGCACCGAGTTTGCTCGGTAGCGTAGCCACGGTCATCGGATCATGTTGATACATTTCTTCAAAATGCACGGCAAAGAATCGTTCCGTGTAGAGCTGTCCACCAGACCTGCCAAGTATTGTATATTTTTGCAATTTACCGATTTCCCTTAATTTTGAAATTAGCCGTATTCAATTTGATTCCGCAATCCAACAAAAATGTCTTATGCCTATAAGACGAAGTCACTGAAACGCGGGGATGCATACATTTAGTTTACGAGTTGGAGGGGTTTAAAACTGGGATTTTCAATTATTTGAAGAGTGATCTCTTTTAAACCACGCGGGGTATCTGCGATATACCTTCCCGGAAATAGCCGTCCTTGGTTGGGACGTGGCCGTCATTCAGGATTTATGGGCGGTTTAAGTTCGAAGAATGTCACCTCAATATTTCCTAAAGCAGATGAGATGCAGTTACATGCGAGGTGTCGTTGGGAAGTTATTTGCATTGCCTTCAAATTCTCCGTACATCGTTTTGGCCACAATTGTAAAGATTAGAACATAAGAGTACCTTTATGTAAATGTGGACTTTTTCCCTTGAAAGTGGGTTGTTCTTCTCGGAAATGGGATCGTGAAAGTAATCCAAAAAGTATAAACCATTGAAGCCTAGTCTTTTACCTTTAAAACGGTATATAATATGTTATAATTAGTTTTTGTATTTATAATGTAAAGGGATGTGAAGTCAAAATCGTTACCTTCATGTTTCGCTTAAATTTTAGTTACACTAGAAATACTTTATGTATGTATGTCTAACACCGGATACAGAGCAAACAGTAACCTGTAGCCAAGTCTAAGATGCGTAAGCGGATATGCACTTGAAATTAATTTTCAATAAAATTGGTCAATCCAATAAAATTGGTCACCGTTAAAAAGAAACCAGAAAGAGTGTAAACTTCAGCCTGGCCGAAGTTCATATACCCTACACACGTTTACTTAAAAATTAGGCGTGGCAATGGTCTAATTTTTTTCCTTTTCAATCTCAAATAGCCTGTGATGGCAGAAAATATTCGTGCGATATTTGGTGTAAATATCTCTATTCGTGCTCCTGTAATCGAGTTTTATTTAATTAGTGGGCGGACCACGCCCATTTGTGGTAGTCTTTTTTGGTCAGAGACAGTGGACTTCTTTCAACCGCAAATTCGTTCTACAAGCTGAGAAATTGAGCTATAAGCATGGATGAATTTATATTCACTATAAAAAGTGGGCGTGGCAATGGTCCTATTTTGCTCATTTTCAACACCAATGAATTTCTAGGCAATGTTAGGCAATATTTGTGCCAAATTTGATTAAGATATCTCTATTTGTGCTCCTGTAATCGACTTTTATTTAAATAGTGGGCGGACCACGCCCATTTTTTGTGATCTGATTTGGTCATGGACAGTGGACTTCTGGAGAAAATGTCAACCGCAAATTCGTGTTACAAGCTGAGAAATTGAGCTACAAGCATGGATTAATTTATATTTACTATAAAAAGTAGGCGTGGCAATGGTCCTATTTTGCCCATTTTCAATACGAATGAGTTTCTGATGATAGAGAATAATCTTGGCAAATTTGGTGAAAATATCTCTATTCGTGCTCCTGTAATCGAGTTTTATTTAATTAGTGGGCGGACCACGCCCATTTGTGGTAGTCTTTTTTGGTCAGAGACAGTGGACTTCTGGACAAAATTTCAACCGAAAATTCGTTCTACAAGCTGAGAAATTGAGCTATAAGCATGGATGAATTTATATTCACTTTAAAAAGTAGGCGTGGTAATGGTCCGATTTTGCCCATTTTCAATACCAATGAATTTCTAATGTTAGGCAATATTCGTGCCAAATTTGATTAAGATATCTCTAGTTGTGCTCCTGTAATCGACTTTTATTTAAATAGTGGGCGGACCACGCCCATTTTTTGTGATTTGATTTGGTCATGGACAGTGGACTTCTGGACAAAATTTCAACCGCAAATTCGTTCTACAAGCTGGGAAATTGAGTTATAAGCATGATGAATTTATATTCACTATAAAAAGTAGGCGTGGTAATGGTCCGATTTTGCCCATTTTCAATAGCGATGAGTTTCTAATGATCTACAATATTCCTGCCAAGTTTGAAGAAGATATCTCTATTCGTTCTCTTGTAATCGTGATTTCCACAGACGGACAGACAGACAGATAGACGGACGGACATGGCTAAATCGACTCAGGAGGTCACGCTGATCAAGAATATATATACTTTTGTATACCTGTCACGCCTCCTTTAATGCGTTACAAACGGAAGGAGTAAGTGAATATACCCTATTCACTTCGTGTGTAGGGTATAAAAACTATAGGCTTTCAAACAACAGGTTCCGACTCTCGTACCTTAATTTTCATATATGAGAGAAAAAAACATTTTTTTAATGCAACCTCCGCCATTTTTTACGTAAAACTAAATTATCTTTATAATTAAGTGAAAAATCAAAAAATGCATTATATAAAAAAGATGGACCTTTCGAATGGTATGCATGGGACACATTTATCTGTCATACTTTAGAAGATATTGCTCCTCCAAAAGCTGAAATGTTTGATATTTACAACTCCTAAAAAAAGAACTCTATAGAAAAGAATTAATAAATGGAAGAAATATTACTAAAAATCTGAAATATTATTTTTCTCCATAACTGAACGGTTTTTGGTCAAATTTCATTTAACATAAATGAAAGATGCTCTTAATACCTTTCCAACAGGACTAATATTATCGCGATATCTGATGTGTTTGAGGAAAACTAGTTACAAATTTAAAATTTCCAAGAGCTCTAACTCGAGAACCAAACCGGAACTGTTTTGTTGTTGGAGTCAGCGTTCCATTCAAGATATTATTTTAATTATAAATTATTAATATTGGTGTCAATTTGCAAAAGCCTTCTTCTCATTTTATGTTTAACTTTTTTATCTACTAGCATGTTTAAGACGCCAGACCTGTGTTATGTCACCCACCAACATTTTGAAACCAACTTTATAAAAATCGGTGGGAAAAAAATACCCAAAAATACGTCAAATGCCCTTAAAACTGCAAGCAAAACGATATTTAGGTTCTAACGATCTCACGTTTTCAACTTTTTTTAAATCCTTCAATTTCACCTACTCTCTACTTTCCTACTCTGTTCCAAAAAAGAGTACTATTTTTTAGGATATTTCCGAAACCAGCAACGCTGCTACCAACGCTTAAAACAGCGGCACCGCTTGCTTTTATGCTCTTTCTACGCAAATATTTTGCTTTGACATCGTTAAAAGTGTGTACATTATAATTCGGAACCTCTTTATTCTTAATATGCAATAATTGCCCTTGGTTGGCCTCCAATGTTTTCATAGGTTAAGAAGAAAGTGTTGCAAGTATTCTTGAAATCTCGGCCGACCTTTATAAGGTTACAGTTTGAAAATCCTATACAAGCAAACAATGGTCTAATTTTTGTATTGGGTGTACGGAGTGGTGTTGCTCTGGTAGGCCCGGCAATTAATACATAATAATACACGCTTATGCACAGAGTGACGACCACGACGATGTCGGCTGGCTATCTTTGTGCTTTTCGTCGATTTCAAAAGCGAAAACATGAAATCACAATGTCGACAAAGAGCCCAAAGAGAGTCACCAGACATCATCGTCGTCGCGACTTTGTGAATATGCAAGAATGATAGAAAAGAAGATTACGCCATCAGAAAAAAATATTATGTTAAAATACGTAGTTTTTGCGCCTGGTCGGAATTCTGTGTTTATTGATTGTTCAGTTGTACCGGACATCATAGCGCACCGGGTTACAAACGGCTTTATACAAGTTTTTATAGTATATAAATTTTAAAATAAAATAAAATAAATAAAATAAAAATAATAAAATTTACCTAAACACACACACACATACACATGTTCGACCGCTGGGCAGAAGGCAAGCGACATGCATCGCCTTGACCTAAAAACATGTAGAAATTGTTTGTTTATAATGAAGGAGGAATAACAACCGTTTATGTACATATGTATATAACATTAGTTCCGTTATTTTACTTTGTTAAGGAGGTAACTAAATTTTATCACTTCACTTTTTCATCCTTTGAATGCTTATAAAACTAAGATGGCTGACTTGCACCCACAGAAAATAAACATTTATGATCTAACGATCTGACTTAACGGTAAAAAAAATTTGTTGAAATCCTTCAATTTCACCTATTTTTCCTTTCTCTACTTATGTAGTAGTCTGTTCCGAAAAGTACTACTATTTTTTAAGATTGGTACTAGTATTCTAAACCCCAAAACAACAACAACGCTGCTACCTTTGAATAGGAAATAATTTTGTTTTGCCATCGTTCAAAGTGTGTACATTATAATTCGGAAAGTATTTATTTGGAAATGTAAGTATAAACTCTGGTTGGCTTTCAATATCTGGAGGTAAAGGTGAAGGTTATTTTTAAGAATAAAGTTTGTAATAAAGATGTACGTTAGAACTCTTTAGAGGGAGAGGAGAGAAACGTAACTAATTTTTGTAAGGCCGTTGGAGTCTGACTCTGGCCAGTAATTAATACATATGGACTTAATCTTTCATTATGAAATTTGGAACAAATTACCATTGGAAATTCACTCCAATTTTGTTGTTGATGTAGTAGTGGTGTTTGATGCTGATTACAACAACAACAATATCTTTTTCTCTCGCATAGCTATATCAGGTCTATTTTAGGAAGGAGAATAGCTAAAATCTGCGTTTACAAGGACATTGTTTGCTTATATTGTTAATTGCTATTTTTAATTTATAATTGTTATTTGTTAATTTTAACAATTTGACAATTTGTTAATTTATAATTCTTCAGTACGGTAATCAATCATTTTTGTTATTGTGGGTGACCTCCGACTCATTTTTCGTCTGTTTCTTTCTTTTCCGACTGAAACCAACAACGGTTTGATTTCATGTAGTGTACAAAAATGTGCCTATGTTTGTTGTTGCCAAATATTTTGTTTCTTTTGCGTTTTCTTGTTTCCTAGCGTGTGTTCGGCATCTTGCAGTTGTTACTGCAAATTATTATTCGTTGAACTTTGAAGTTTGTTGTTGTTGTGGTTTAGACATAATAAACTAATCCGCTTTATTTATTTGTTGTCGCTGCTCTATTATATACATATGTACATTGTTGTTTTACTAAAACAAGTTCTTATTAGATATTTATAAAGTATGTACATTAGGGTGGACCTTTGCTATACTGAGCGAAAGTTTTTTGCAGCATTCTTTTACGCCGCCCCCTAAAATTGTTCCATTGGATAAAGAAATAATTTCTGTAAAATATGAAGTTGATCGGATAACAGAAAGACGTGGCACATTCATATGAAACTT
This sequence comes from Myopa testacea, assembly GCA_949629155.1. Lineage (NCBI taxonomy): Eukaryota > Metazoa > Arthropoda > Insecta > Diptera > Conopidae > Myopa > Myopa testacea. The sequence continues at coordinate 12,028,869 of OX451348.1, read as the reverse complement.
GCAAAAAATGTGAAATTTGCATCAACGAAAAGGAATGAAGCAAACATTTTTAATAATGGTAAAATGTTCTTCATATTCAAGAACATTCATAATATTAGTGATACAGTATAGTTTTTTCAGCACAATAATTAACTAATATCTGCATTTTTTAAATTATAGATATTAAATTTTATGCATCTTATTGTGAGTTTCTTTTTTTTTAGTTATACAGGATGTTTCGTATAAGAGGACACAAAAGGTTAGGGCATGTAGGTTGGGTCGAGACAAGAAAATCGTTTGGGTAGCGGGGTGCATTTCCCCCCGTTTAGGCGGGAGGGGCCATTTTCTAAAAACTCGACTAAAAACCGGAAAAAAAATATTAAAAAATAACGGCGATATTTGGATCACTTTCGCTTATTGGGTTTGAAAGCCAAATATCGGCCTCTTAGCATCCGTTTTAAATTAGATTCCTACGTCAAACAGTTTTTGAGAAAATTAATGCCAAAGTTAAAATTTGGAATAAAAATTCAAAAAAAAAAATTTTTTGTTCCCAATTTTTTCGTTAAAATACGGTATTATGTATAAATTGTTTTCCGACCATAAAATTCTGTAATCAATTCTACAGAGAATGCTTCAAACCGGAAGGATCTATGTTTTGTAGTTTCCGAGAAAAGTGAGAATTACGAAGCATACTTTCCTTTCAAATACCAATTTTTTGGCTACTTGTGTTTTATTACTTGTGCAAAAATAAGGAAGAAGATCGCTCTGCGGAAGGAGTTTAGTTCGTAATTTTCACTTTTCTCGGAAACTACAAAGCATAGATCCCTCCGGTTTGAAGCATTCTCTGTAGAATTGATTAGAGAATTTTATGGTCGGATTTATTTATACTTAATACCGTATTTAAAAGCAAAGTGCGACCAACAATTTTTTTCGGAATTTTTATTCCAAATTTTAACTTTGGCATTAATTTTATCAAAAACTGTTTGACGTAGGAACCTAATTTAAAAAGAATATTAAGAAGCGGACATTTGGCTTTGAAAATCAGCAGGCAAACGTAAAATTGATCTAACCATTATTCTCGGAGAAATATAAAACCGCTTTGTGATATAAAATAAATATAGAAACGCAATTATTTCTATTTCAAAACTTGGTGTTCGATGTGCCACGTCTTCCCGACGCCAAATCGGTCTGAAATTTTGTACTAATGACTTTTTCATGAAATAGTACAAGTTTAGAGGGCGGCGTGGTAAAAATCTTATGGTCGAAAAATAAGGTCCACCCAAATGTACATATTTTAATGTATACTTGTTGTTGCGAATTGTTTTTATACTTGGTGATATTACTTTCATAAAACTATAATGTCGTACTTCATCCGTTCCATTATCTTACTTTGTTTAGGAGATAACTAACTTTTATTGGGAACACCTGTTCAACTGTTCAATGCTTATAAAACCAAGATGGCTGCCTTGCGTCTGCAAAAAAAAATATTCGACATTTAGGTTCTGACGATCTACCGTTTTCAAAGTTTTTTAAATCCTTCAATTTCACCTACTCTCTACTTTCCTACTCTGTTCCAAAAAATAGTACTATTTTTTAGGATATTTCCCAAACCAGCAACGCTGCTACCAACGCTTAAAACAGCGGCACCGCTTGCTTTTATGCTCTTTCTACGCAAATATTTTGCTTTGACATCGTTCACAGTGTTTATAATTCGGAACCTTTTTAGTCTTAATATGCAATAATTGGACTTGGTTGGTCACCAATATTTTTATAGGTTAAGAAGAAAGTGTTGTATCCGAGACTTCCCGGCCAACCTTCTATAAGGTTACCGTTTGAAAGTCCTCCACAGGAGGACGACAAACGAAGGTCTAATTTTTGATGTGGGCATACGGAGTGGTGTTGCTCCGGTAGGCCCGGTAATTAATACATAATAATACACGCTTATGCTTTTTCGTCGATTACAAAAGCGAAGACATGAAATCACAATGTCGACGAAAAGCTCAAAGAGAGTCACCATCGTCGTCGTGAGCTCGTAATGAACGATTTAAGCTCGGAAAGTTGAGGTTTCCTGCGATTGTTTTTCTGATTCGAACTCTTCGTGTCGATTGTTTTGTTGATTCGTACTATTTGTAGCGATTGTTTTTGTTTTTCGTTTTGGTACGAATGCGAATCAGGTTCATGAATTAAGTTTACTAATACTAATAATTTTAGCGATTGTTTCTCGAAGCCTCGTTTTAAAAACAAAAACGAAATAATAATGAATTTTTTTTATAGTAGGGGCTACCATTTATACAAGTGTTTATAGTCTATAAATTTTAAAATAAAGTCAAATATATGAAAAAGCTTTTAAAATAAATAACTTTTATAAATAAAATGCACTAAAAAGCATAAAATAATTTTTTTCTTTGTCAGCGATAAATTTACATATTTTTAAGTTCATTAATAAAAGGTTAGGCGCAATAACTCTACTCACATTTGTCTATCTGAAAATATATTTTATTTTCTACTTTTTAGTCCTCATTTTTTCCATTAAAATTTTTGTATAAATTAATTTTACTTAAAAAATTTAAATCTGCTGCGGATCGAACTCGACCCTTTTCATTCAAAGGGAACTCTATCGTTGAGCCATATCCGCTTCGGTCCATGTGTCAGTCCGACCGTCTGTCATATTTAAGAAAAAGGCCCCGGCGCTGGCCGAAGTTCGAACCTGGCAAGTTCCGTGTCTGAGGTCGACACTTTATCTCTAAGCCATATTGGATATATGCAAATACATCTTGAAATCTTGTATACTTTCCTCCGTGCCTCACTCAGGAGAGGCAAACTTATTTCGCCAGTTTCTGTAAGTACACAAAAGTTATTTAATATAATTTACCTAAACACGCACACACATATTCCCATTAACACATGTAGTCAGCAGCCAACAGATTCCTCTTCTCTCTGTTCCTGATCTTGACTACATCACTTAAACGCCGTTTTTAATAATATTTAAGCACCGGAAAATTGTCGACAATGCTTAAAAGCAGCTGCTAACAATAGCGATAACAAGGGACTCAGTCGGGATTGTAGATGTACCGTTAGATGGGCAGATTGGAACGCTGGGCAGAAGGCAAGCGACATGCATCGCCTTGACCAAAAACATGTAGAAATTGTTTGTTTATAATGAAGGAGGAATAGCAACCGTTTATGTACATATATAACATTCCGTTCCGTTATCTTACTTTGTTAAGGAGGTAACTAAATTTTATCACTTCACTTTTCTAACCTTTGAATTCTTATAAAACTAAGATGGCTGACTTGCGCCCACAAAAAATCAACATTTAGGTTCTAACGATCTGACTTAACGGTAAAAAAAAATTTGTTCAAATCCTTCAATTTCACCTATTTTTCCTTTCTCTACTTATATGGTAGTCTGTTCCAAAAAGTACTACTATATTTTAAGATTGGTACTAGTATTCTAAACCCCAAAACAACAACAACGCTGCTACCTTTGAATAGGAAATAATTTTGTTTTGCCATCGTTCAAAGTGTGTACATTATAATTCGGAAAGTATTTATTTGGAAATGTAAGTATAAACTCTGGTTGGCTTTCAATATCTGAAGATAAGGGTTTAGGTTATTTTTAAGAATAAAGTTTGTAATAAAGATGTACGTTAGAACTCTTTAGAGGGAGAGGAGAGAAACGTAACTAATTTTTGTAAGGCCGTTGGAGTCTGACTCTGGCCAGTAATTAATACATATGGACTTAATCTTTCATTATGAAATTTGGAACAAATTACCATTGGAAATTCACTCCAATTTTGTTGTTGATGTAGTAGTGGTGTTTGATGCTGATTACAACAACAACAATATCTTTTTCTCTCGCATAGCTATATCAGGTCTACCTCGGTTAGTTCGCATCGGTATTCGACGTTGGTTTGAATCTGGCTTCAGCTTGAAAGCGCTCCACCGAATTGCAGATGAACAAGGAGGAAGGAGAATAGCTAAAATCTGCGTTTACAAGGACATTGTTTGCTTATATTGTTAATTGCTATTTTTAATTTATAATTGTTATTTGTTAATTTTAACAATTTGACAATTTGTTAATTTATAATTCTTCAGTACGGTAATCAATCATTTTTGTTATTGTGGGTGACCTCCGACTCATTTTTCGTCTGTTTCTTTCTTTTCCGACTGAAACCAACAACGGTTTGATTTCATGTAGTGTACAAAAATGTGCCTATGTTTGTTGTTGCCAAATATTTTGTTTCTTTTGCGTTTTCTTGTTTCCTAGCGTGTGTTCGGCGTCTTGCAGTTCTTACTGCAAATTATTATTCGTTGAACTTTGAAGTTTGTTGTTGTTGTTGTTTAGACATAATAAACTAATCCGCTTTATTTATTTGTTGTCGCTGCTCTATTACATAAAGGGTTTTCCAATTTCCATAAAGGGTTTTCAAGGTGTAATTTTGATATTCAAAGAAAAATGCCATTTTTTGAGATAAATTATCGCATGTTTATTTCGTAATAAAGAGGAAGGTATGCCGTTAATAATGAAAAACAACATCAGCCAAATGGCCACTACGACCACGCATACAGGACCATAGCTATTCAAAATTACACCTCTTATTGGAAAACCCTTTACATATGCATGTACATTGTTGTTGTACTAAAACAAGTTCTTATTAGTTATTTATAAAGTATGTACATATTTTAATGTATGTATGGTTGTTGTTGCGAATTCTTTTCATACTTGGTGATAATACTTTCATAAAACTATAATGTCGTACTTCATCCGTTCCATTATCTTACTTTGTTTAGGAGATAACTAACTTTTATTGGGAACGTCTCTTCAACTGTTCAATGCTTATAAAACCAAGATGGCTGCCCGGGAAGTCTCGGATACAACACTTTCTTCTTAACCTATTAAAATATTGGTGACCAACCAAGTCCAATTATTGCATTTGCAGACGCAAAAAACAGTCGATTTTTAGCTTCTAACGATCTCACATAACCACTTTGTTCAAAAAAATAGTCATTTTTTTTTTGGATTTTTCCCAAACCAGCAACGCTGCTACGCTTAGAACATTGGCAACGCTTGCTCTTTCTACGCAAATATTTTGCTTTGACATCGTTCACAGTGTTTATAATTCGGAACCTTTTTAGTCTTAATATGCAATAATTGGACTTGGTTGGTCACCAATATTTTTATAGGTTAAGAAGAAAGTGTTGTATCCGAGACTTCCCGGCCAACCTTCTATAAGGTTACCGTTTGAAAGTCCTCCACAGGAGGACGACAAACGAAGGTCTAATTTTTGATGTGGGCATACGGAGTGGTGTTGCTCCGGTAGGCCCGGTAATTAATACATAATAATACACGGTTATGCTTTTTCGTCGATTACAAAAGCGAAGACATGATATCACAATGTCGACGAAAAGCTCAAAGAGAGTCACCAGACACCATCGTCGTCGTGAGCTCGTAATGAACGATTTAAGCTCGGAAACTTGAGGTTTCCTGCGATTGTTTTTCTGATTCGAACTCTTCGTGTCGATTGTTTTGTTGATTCGTACTATTTGTAGCGATTGTTTTTGTTTTTCGTTTTGGTACGAATGCGAATCAGGTTCGTGAATTAAGTTTACTAATACTAATAATTTTAGCGATTGTGTCTCGAAGCCTGGTTTTAAAAACAAAAACGAAATAATAATGAATTTTTTTTATAGTAGGGCCATTGGCTTTATACAAGTGTTTATAGTCTATGAATTTTAAAATAAAGTCAAATATATGAAAAAGCTTTTAAAATAAATAACTTTTATAAATAAAATGCACTAAAAAGCATAAAATAATTTTTTCTTTGTCAGCGATAAATTTACATATTTTTAAGTTCATTAATAAAAGTTTAGGCGCAATAACTCTACTCACATTTGTCTAACTGAAAATATATTTTATTTTCTACTTTTAGTCTTCATTTTCTCCATTAAAATTTTTCTATAAATTAATTTTAATTTTTTAAAAAAATTTAAATCTGCTGCGGATCGAACTTGGCCCTTTTCATTCATAGGGAAGAACTCTATCGTTGAGCCATATCCGCGCTTCCGTCCCCATCTGTCAGTCCGACCGTCTGTCATATTTAATAAAAAGCCCCCGGCATTGGCCGAAGTTCGAACCTGGCAAGCTCCGTGTCTGAGGCCAACACCTTATCGCTAAGCCATATTGGCTACATACAAATATATCTTGAAATCTTGTATACTTTCGTCCGTGCCTCACTCAGGAGAGGCAAACTTATTTCGCCAGTTTCTGTAAGTACACAAAAGTTATTTAATATAATTTACCTAAACACGCACACACATACTCTCATTAACACATGTAGTCCGCAGCCAACAGACTCCTCTTCTCTCTGTTCCTGATCTTGACTACATCACCTAAACGCCGTCATCACCTAACGATCTGACTTAACGTTACGACGTTATGACGGTAGATAAAAATTTTTGAAATCCTTCAATTTCACCTACTCTCTAATTATGTAGAAGTCTTTTCCAAAAAGTACTACTATTTTTTTTATAATTTTATCATTTATCTGTCATACTTTAGAAGATATTGCTCCTCCAAAAGCTGAAATGTTTGATATTTACACGCCCACAACTCCTAAAAAAAAGAACTCCTTAGAAAAGAATTAATGAACGGAAGAAATATTACTAAAAATCTGAAATATTATTTTTCTCCATAAAAAACCGTTCAGTGTTTTTGGTCAAATTTCATTTAACATAAATGAAAGATGCTCTTAATACCTTTCCAACAGGACTAATATTATCGCGATATCTGATGTGTTTGAGGAAAACTAGTTACAAATTTAAAATTTCCAAGAGCTCTAACTCGAGAACCAAACCGGAACTGTTTTGTTGTTGAAGTCAGCGTTCCATTCAAGAGATTATTTTAATTATAAATTATTAATATTGGTGTCAATTTGCAAAAGCCTTCTTCTCATTTTATGTTTAACTTTTTTATCTACTAGCATGTTTAAGACGCCAGACCTGTGTTATTTCACCCACCAACATTTTGAAACCAACTTTATAAAAATCGGTAGGAAAAAAATACCCAAAAATACGTCAAATGCCCTTAAAACTGCAAGCAAAACGATATTTAGGTTCTAACGATCTCACGTTTTCAATTTTTTTTAAATCCTTCAATTTCACCTACTCTCTACTTTCCTACTCTGTTCCAAAAAAGAGTACTATTTTTTAGGATATTTCCGAAACCAGCAACGCTGCTACCAACGCTTAAAACCGCTTGCACCGCTTGCTTTTATGCTCTTTCTACGCAAATATTTTGCTTTGACATCGTTAAAAGTGTGTACATTATAATTCGCAACCTCTTTATTCTTAATATGCAATAATTGCCCTTGGTTGGCCTCCAATGTTTTCATAGGTTAAGAAGAAAGTGTTGCACGTATTCTTTACGTCTCGGCCAACCTCTATAAGGTTACAGTTTGAGAGTCCTCTACAAGCAAACAATGGTCTAATTTTTGAATTGGGTGTACGGAGTGGTGTTGCTCCAGTAGGCCCGGCAATTAATACATAATAATACACGCTTATGCACAGAGTGACGACCACGACGATGTCGGCTGGCTATCTTTGTGCTTTTCGTTGATTTCAAAAGCGAAAACATGAAATCACAATGTCGACAAAGAGCCCAAAGAGAGTCACCAGACATCATCGTCGTCGCGACTTTGTGAATATGCAAGAATGATAGAAAAGAAGATTATGTTAAAATACGTATGTAGTTTTTGCGCCTGGTCGGAATTATGTGTTTATTGATTGTTCAATTGTACCGGACATCATAGCGCACCGGACTACAAACGGCTTTATACAAGTATTTATAGTATATAAATTTTAAAATAAAATAAAATAAAAATAATAACATTTACCTAAACACACACACATACACACGTTGGAACGCTGGGCAGAAGGCAAGCGACATGCATCGCCTTGACCTAAAAACATGTAGAAATTGTTTGTTTATAATGAAGGAGGAATAACAACCGCAACGATGACAATAAACACAAAAACATTGAGCAGCAGTGCAACGATGAAAACGACCACAATATGTCAAAAGAAATGACAGAATGGAATGGAATAAAATCGAGGAGGAAGAATGCGGAGAACAGCAACAAACGCTTCACAGTGCATGCAATTTAATAGAAAGCGACGCCAACAACGAAAACAACAACAACATTACACCAAAACAAAAGGAGTATTAATACAAACAATAATAACAACAACTAGAAAAGAGAACAAGAAGGTGAACAAGAGCGGGAAGAAGTGAAAACAACAGAAACTAATAATAAATATATTGAAAAATTGGCAACTCTGACATCAGTACGACTAACGGCCCGGCGATTCATGTGAAGAATGTCGAAGAGGACATTCAGTGGCAGCCAGTGTGAGAGCGAAAGGGATGGAGAGTGTGCAACGCAAAAGAAGGCTTCCTTGGGAGGAGAGGGACAGACGAGAAGCATGTTTCTGTAAGTTGTTGTGGACACGGATATAATATGGCGTATAATTTTGCTGTCAGAGGGAGTCTTTTCTCGAGCAGCAGCTGGCGCCTGTGAGTGAGAAGGAGTCGTTGAATGATTGCAGGAAAATGCAAATGGCGCCCAAAGTATCACTTTAAAAATGTGCCAATTTCTCTTCTCTGAATGTGAGAAGACGAAGATTAAGAGCAATTTTCTTGTTAGTGAACAGTTTGAAGTCGTCGGAAGGAAGAGCAAAGATTGACGATGGAGAGGGAGACAAAAGGAGTGCCATCTTGTGTGGGACAGAAAGTGTGTATACAGGCGCTGTCTACGTATCACGTAATATTTAATGCGCTTAAACTATAAGCCTTAAAGCCACTTGAAGCCAAGTCATGGTTAATAACGGAGTGAAGGGGGGAATGAAGGCTCACTTTATGTAGTTGTGTTGTGCTGCTTCCGAAAGTCACGCAGATCTCTCGAGGATTTGGCGAGAATCACATGTTGTTTGGATTCCTTGCAAGTCTGAAGTTATCACTTTTGTATATAATCAAACAGGAATGTTGTTGTGCTTTATTTGTTATATTTTTGTTTGTAGTTGTTCGGTTTTTATTTTCCATCCTGTGTTCTTTTGTTTCTGGACATTCGAGCCAACTGATTCGATGGTTTGTGTACATCGCATCGGAGCCTTCACTTTCCACTCTAATTAATTCACTCGCCCACAGATTCATCTGTAAATTTTCACATGTATTCATACACGTGCGCATGTGTTGCCGTATGTGTGTGCGTGTGTGTACAACTCTACTAACACACGCGTGTTTGCATTCGTGCGTACAAGCAGCTGCCTGTATGCAAGCCACTTAAAATGCTTTAAATTAATTGAACATTTCGCGTGTGTGTGTGAGAGGGAGAGCGAGAAAGCGAGAGGGTGGTCCGCCCAGACGTTTTTTCGTTGTGTGTGTGTGTGTAGTAGTAAAATAAACACGTCGTTATTACAAACAATTTTGCAAAATCATATGCGTGATGTGATGCTGAGCTGCTGCGGGGTGTCGCAGTGTGTAGAGTATATGGTAGAGTTTAGAGGATGCTGGGTGCTCCTGAGTGACGCCCCGCCCACGTAAAAAACGTGTGACAACCATCTCGACAGCGTTCGAGTCTGTTTAATTAGCTGCCGAAGCTGGAGCTGTCGGTGCGCTTTAATTAGGAGTGCGTATTTAGTAGTGGTTAATCTACTACCATGTTACGGTACTATTGCACTTGTAGTAGAAAGTAGTGTGTGTTGATATGTTCTGATATGATTGATTGAGGCACTGTTTGTCCTTCTCTCGCAATGATTCCACTTTGACACGGGTTCCGGTAGAAGAACAAGTTTCGGTGAGCCAGTATTTTGTTGTAATTCTTATTGTTCTTGTTATTTTCTTTCTTCTGCTTCTTTTTCTTATAGTTTATCGTATATACATATATATTAATATTGTTATTACTGTTGTATGCTTTTAAAATACTTTCACCAGAGGCAATCTATTCAGACACTCAGTGCTACTGTTGAATGGACAGACACTCAGAGGTACAGTCTCCGTGTCAGAGTCTTCGTCATCTTCCACGGCTTGTTAACCATCCTCCCTCCTCCACCCTCCCTCCACCCACCCTCGTGTATCACTTTGATTGTTGTTCTGCCCAAGCACTCGCTTTGTTTTCATACTCCGACGCCGCCGAATTCGCCGTCCTTTGATGCACATGCTGCATACCTTTCGGCGTGTTTCGACAACAGAGTCTTCTGGCATCATTAACACAACATGTCATGCAGTAGCAAAGTGAAAAAATTGAAAAAAAAACACACACTCGCATTGTTGTTGTTGTTGTTGCATGTCTGCAGTGTGATTCTGTTGTGCTGACTCGCGGCGCTTCGATCGCGTTGCGTTGTGTTTGTGCAAAAATATTCAAGCGAACTCCGTCCGCCACCGAAAGAGTGCAGCACCTGCAGCCAGCAGTTTGAGCGTATTTAATGGGTGTGGCACACGTCTGACTTCTTTTCGACGCGAGCACTTGTTATTCTCTTTGTTGTTGTTGCATCATGATTGCTGATGGCTGCGTGGGTGTGTGCAGCTTCAGACATGCTGCTGCATAAATAAAAGCTTGGAAGCCTGACAGGATGAGGCACCTCGCTTAATTAATAATTTTAATATGTATTTTAATAGGCGTTTTGTTGTTTTCCAGTATTATTAATATTAATACAAAAAATGCACAATTTCCAAAATGCTCCTAAAACCAATACAAAAGTTTTTGTTAACATCTGAAACGCCACAACGCCCTCCCCCCTCCGCCCACACTACCTTCTCTCCTCCCCTCCCCTCATCCTCCCGAAAATCATTTCGAATTCGATTAACATCCACAAACCGAATGCAATAAAAACGGAGTATTTTTTATGTTTGATTTTTTGTTCCCTTCTTCTCCTTTGTTTTTTACCAGCACTTTTTAATGGCTTCGAACCGCAGTCGTAGAATTCACCAGAGTGAACAAAATCAAATCACATAAAAACAAGAAATAAAAAGAATTACAAATAATTTTAGTTTCGGTTGCAAAAGAAAACACGTAAAAAATTAGAAAAACGTCGAAAAAACCAGAAGCGACGGATGTCGAAAGGGGGACGAGGGGGAAGGGGCCTCCCCCTCGTGCGTGGTCTGGAAAAACTCCGCACTGAGAAGTAATAAAAACCGCTGAAAGTAATTTTATTTCACTCCTTTTTTATATTTTTTTTATTTATTTTTGTTTTTATTTTTTTATATTTATTTGCATAGCGACGTTTTTTATGAAGCAATATTTTCGGCGACTAACGACACCAGCAGCTGCGTTGCTTTAAGGATTCATATTTTGCGCATTTTCGAGTGCTTTGCATCGCGTTGCCCTTTTTTTCTATTTTTTCGCGTTCATTTTATGACATGACGAATGAATTTTATTGATCGAAGTAAACGAGGAATGAGATATTAAAGACATGCGAAAGATTAAACTTTGCATTTAATAAAATGCAACCACTTTACATTCATTGATTCATTGCAATCATTGTATTCATTGCAATCATTGATTCATTGTATTCATTGATTCATTGTATTCATTATTTATTATATTCATTATATTCATTGTATTCATTGTATTTATTATATTCATTGAATTCATTATTCTTCATTATGTATTATATTCATTGTATGTATTTATTATTCATTATTATTCCATACTTATGCGAGGTTATGAATGACTTTATTGCTCACCAAAAGTTTTCATTTCTGTTCGTAGTTCATCATTCGCATTATTATTTTTATTCATTGTTTCATTTAATTTCATTTGAAATTAATTCATTTGTCGAATGTATTCATGAATTCATTCATTAGTTCATCAGTTCAGTTTTTGATTAAAGTTCATTGAATGAATTCATTATTTGATTGACTTACTTTCGTGCATTTCAATGAATTCATTCATCGTTTCGCATCAATTCAATCACTGATTCATCACTCAGATCATTCAATTAGATGAATTTATTAATTGAATTTCTTCATTTCAATGATTAGTATTTCAATGAGATCATTAATCGTCATCATTATGCTAAAGTTATCTCCATGAATGAATTAATATTTATTTATATATAATAATACGTTAATTTCTTTCTGAATGAAGATTCGACTGAAATGAAAAATAATTTTATTCCTTGTTTTCGTTTCCAAAAGAGATTTCCTTCAAAAAGAACTCATGTGTTCATTCAAGATTCATCACTGCTCATTCATCATTCATCACTTCTCATTCATCAGTTCTCATTCATCATTCATTACTCTTAATTCATCACTTGATTGAATGAATGAAGTTCATTTCAATGATAAAGAATGTTGTTAACTTTCTGTTCTAAACAAATTTTAATTAATGCTAATTCCTAAAAGGAAGGAAAGAAACACACGCATACACACACACATTCACATACACACGCATACACTGGATATTAGAACTTCACTGCTCGTAGTTGATGTTGGCTGCAGTACGAAGGAAAGCAACACAGAATCGTATGAGTTCAAAATAAAGTAGAAGTCGAAGCTTTTTTCTCATGTAAAATTTATCTTTTTTCTTCTAGTTTTTTCTTAATTGACTGACTGACTGAGTGACTGACTGAGTGAGCGAGTGAGTGAGCGAGTGGGCATGTTATTTTGTTGTTTATGGTGTTGTTATGGTTGTTGTTGTTGAATGTTTATGACAGCCCAAGCAGCAGACTTTTTTTTGTTAGACGCGACTGAACGTCCCCAGGCGATGAATGAGTGGAGTGGGTGGGAAACAGAAGTGTGGCATCGCCCTGAGGGAGTCGTCGAGGGAGGGGTGAGATGCGTGAAGGGGTCGAAATGTTCGAAATGGCTGTACCACTGGCTGCGAGTTCTGCTCTGCGAGGGTGTCGAATGGCGGGTGCTGCCACACTGCCACACTGCCACTTGACGTGTCTGTGACTGTGCGAATGTGTTTGTTCGGTATGCATTTCTATATGTATGTATGTATTTGTGCATATGCATATGTATGACATGTTGTGTAGTTGTGTTTGTGTCTCTTCATGTTGTTGTTGGAGTTTCGGCACTTTTCATTCACTGCGTGGCGAATGCGGAAGACGGTTTCGATGTTGTGTTTGCCGTTGTTGTTGTTTTTGTTGTTGCACAGCCTTCCCTCACATGCAGAAGCAATACACATCTCTGTGTGTGTTTATGAGCGTGTTGTGTCTGCGCTCTCCCGCTGCGTCTGCTTCTCCTCCCTCGGCTCACATTAAAATTTGCCGGCAACACTTATTTTTGTGCTGGCGAAATGTTGTTCCAAGAGATCCTTGAGACATAATTGCATGTAAACATGTCGCTGCCTGAGCAAGAACACTTCACATCACTTCACTTCCCTGAGTTCCTTCTTCTTCTTCTTCTTCGTCTTCTTCTTCTTCGTCTTCTTCTTCTTCTGATTGTGATTCTTCTGAATGCGTCTCGCTTCCAAGCGAACGTTGATTTCCCTCCTCTGCTTCTTCTCGTTTTGGTTATTATTATTATTATTATTATTATTATTATTATTGTTAGTCTTGCTTCTTTTTTTGTCTGACTACTTTTTTTGTTTATCATTAAAGTGAATATAATGCTTGCAACAAATTGTTACTGCAAATAGTAGCAATTCTCCTTCTCTCTCTTCTGTCTCTCTCTCTCTCTCTCTCTCTCTCTCTCTCTCTCTCTCTCTCTCTCTCTCCATCTGCTTGCTGTGTGTTTTAATGAGAAATTGTTTAGCAAAGTGTCGACAATCCTAGCGTAACTCTCTGCATGACAAACTTTGTCTCCATCGCTGCCACCTCCTTTGAAACAAGACCCCCCCCCCCCCCCCCCTCTTCATAAAATTCTGTAATTTCCTGTTCTAAACAGGAAAACAATCCGACGAAGCGTTGTTTTTGACAGCGAATTCGCATTCAATTCGGTTCTGAGTTTAGTTTTGATGGCGCGATTTTATTGCTGCTCTTGTCACATAAACAATTTAATACACAAACAAATATAATGTGACTGTGTATAAGTACAACAACAACAACTGCTACTACGAGTGGGTTTCTAATGCTTTATGTTCTGCACTTCAGTTTTCATTTTGAAGACTTGCTTCTAAAGAGATTCCAAGAATAGTAAAAAGATGAAGAAAAAATAACAACCTCCAGAAGAGGAGTTCAAAGAAGAACTAAAGGGAAATAGAAACAAAAGCACTAGCAATAAAAAGCTGGACGAAAAGAAAGGAGAACCAATAAACAATAATAGATTCGGGGAAAAGTATAATTCGAATGCATTTAAATTAAAATAAATAAGAAGAAAACAAATAAAATAAACAATAAAATTAGACAATATTGAGGTTTTCGGAGATATGTATTTTGATGTTGTTTGCACTCTGATTTTAATGGCTGATGAAAAAGAAGAGGAATCAAAATTTCTATCATCATTTTGAACCGCACAATTTTGTTGATTTTTCTAATAATGTCCTTATTCTTAGTAATAATAGTGGAATAATACTTTTCTTCAATTAAAGAGCTTCAACAGAGTCTCATCGTCGTTCTCTCTTTCTTTGCAGATTATGAACGAAATCATTCGCTGCGGAAATGCTCTCAAAGTGTGTTGGTGAAAACGGAAAACTAGACACTCAAGCAACATGTCCAAACTTCGTGTCCATGGCTGCCACATGAGCTGCTTCCCATAAGATAATCACGAAAGCCCACGCACACATACACACATATCAGTGAAACGCAGGGACACGCACATATCATCACACAAACACAAACACACACACGCACACGCTCCCCTGCCGTCTTCTCTTCCCTGCTCTCCGCCACCGACGAACATGGTTGAGTCATCGAGCCTCAGCCATCCGCTGACAAACCAACAGCAGCCCCCCGTCGCGCACCATTCGCCGTCCGGGCTGCGCTGCGGCAACCTGGAGACCCGCGTCCGTGGCTCCTGGTATCGCGTGCTGGTTACGCTGGAAACCGACTTCCTCTCGATCAGCTTGGACGAGACGTGCGAGGCGTCCATGAGTGCCAGCGGCGGCGGAGTCAGTGGCTGTGTCAGTGGCACCGCCGGCGATCAGTCGACCACGTTGAATGGGACGCTGGGGTGAGTTTCAGAACGAGTCAAAGTTCATCACTTGTACATCACTTGTATATCATTTCGACTTTCAGTAGTAATCACAGTGGTCATAACGGCTCCATGCCGCCCTCCGCTTCCATGCAGACGGTGGGTCCTGTTTCTGGTACGGGGACATCAGCAACGATTGTAGCAGCACCAGCAACAGCAACAACAACATCCATATCCACATCCGCCACAAATACAGCAACAGATGGCAACGATAGCAACGACAACGGCGATCATTTGCTGAACAACAACAACAACAACAACAACAATGCACTGGACTGCGGCATGGAAATTTGCGATGTACCTGATCACGTGGCCAATCAAAAGAGACATGTAAGTATGTATGAGGGGAAGGAGGGGAAGGAAGGGAAGAGGGAGGAAGATGGGGTTCATATCCTTGCCACCAAACAAGTCAAAGAAGGATTCAGCATGGCGGATGTGCAAATGAAGTCTCATTCGAGTGTCTCTCTCACACTCATCAGCTGTGTTCCAGGAGCCTCGCATTGTATTAGGATTAGATTAAGGGTATTATCAGGAATACTCACACGAACGAATCGAGCGGCTTTAACGCTGTGCTTTTCGTCGATTACAAAAACAAAGACAGTGCAAAATGTCACTTAATATCGACGAAAACAACACAAAATGGATTCAGCAATTTTCGTTTCGTGTGAGAATTGATGACACGTGAAAAAACCCTTGCTTACTTTCGGGCACGTGCGTTGTCATTCCATGATCGTCCTTCTGCTCGACGCTTCCACACCTGATGTACATACATACCAATCTTACCATTCCAATGCGTTGTTGCCATTTTGCTGGAAGGGTGCTGTTCTCTGCACCCTCATTTACACCAGACAACGTAATTTATTTTGAAAAATAGCCTGGTGCGGGTTTTCTTCGTCGCGCCTCCACTTCTTTCAATAGCTTCATTTGGGGACTTAGATCGGGTATGAGACCAGTTTAAGGTCAGTACGAGGCGAGTGTCTGACGAGGGTGAAGCGAGGGAAGAGATCATCTTTGTCGTAAATATTAAACCCCTAACACAAGGCGCCACAATCGCTGATGTACAATATTTAAAGTTATTTAAAGTAAATTAAAGTAACTTCATATGTGATATGCACAAAATTATCTTATCTCAATCTTTTTCTTATTCTACGATTTCCTTCAGGTGCGTATTATCAAATCCGACAACAACGGCCTCGGCATCTCCATCAAAGGTGGCCGCGAGAATCGGATGCCGATTTTGATATCGAAGATTTTCCGTGGCATGGCGGCGGATCAGGCCAAAGGATTGTACGTGGGTGACGCTATTTTAACTGTCAATGGTGAGGAGTTACGTGATGCCACACACGACGAGGCGGTGCGAGCGTTGAAACGGGCCGGAAAGGTTGTGGATCTCGAAGGTGAGCTTGTATTTTTTGCTGTTTTCATAGAATTTTCCACAGGAATTAACAAAGAAAAAAGAAGGAAAAACCAAGAAAAGGAAGATAAAACATCGGGTAATAAGGGGATCATATAAATAGAATAGAAGTACGAAAGTAATTGAAAAAAATGTAATAAAAGTAGTCACTGAATATTTTTTATAATTACTTCAAAGAGATTTAAGATGAAAACAGAATTGAAGATTTCTAAGAACAGAAATTCACCAACCAAGTTCAGGGCGATTTCGGGTCGATTTGTAGCGGTGAAAATAAAGTTGTCAAGGTGGAAAACGACCTCTTTTAAGGTCAATAAAATACCGACGAACAGCTAGGAGACGCAGAGGGGAGAGGGGGCTAGGAAAAATGGCAGAGGGTGAGGTATAAATCCATAAAAAGCTGAGGTTGTTGATAGCCGTACTGAGAGCCGTTTGTTTAGGAGCGGAAAGAGGAGCGCGGTGGTGACTCTAGGGACACAAGGTGGTCGTCGAAAAGTCGCAAAAACTAAAACAAAAGAAAGACAGTGAAATTGAAGAGCAGAGAGAATGCAGACGAAAAAGAAGATGGAAGACGGAAGACGGAAGACGGAAGAAGACGATTACGTTAGCGACTAAGAAAAAGTGTGGAAAAACATGCCACAAAATAAATCACCGGCAACCGGCGTGTAGACGTGGTTCTCGTGGTTATTCAACGACTGGCTGTTGATTTGTTGCATTCTTTTCCCCTCCTCCCCCATCCCGTGCATAGTCCCTGGACAAGGGACAAGGACAAAGGACAAGTATGGAGAATGGCTGAGGTGGAAATGTGAGGTCCTCTTTCGTTGTTCTGCTACAGGTTGCTAGGAGTTGGTGAGGGTTGTGCAGCTGCAGCTTGGAGAAGATGAATGGTTGTGTGGGCGTAAACGGTGGGTGTGGCTGGTGGTGTGCCTGTGGCGAGTCTGTTTGTTTGCTGCCATAAATTCCAAAAGCGGCTTGTGGCGGCGACGCGATCCTTAAAATAACTCTGCTGACCGCGAGCAACAGCAACTTCACTGGAACGCATTTTTACGGGTCGCATTTTCGGGTGGGTTTTTTGTCGTCGTTTTCCTTCGTTTCTTATTTTTTTGGTCCTGGCGCTGGTTCAGGTTCGGTTCTCTCGGGAGCTTATGTTGGTCGTTTATTTTTTGATTTTGTAGACGGTGAAAAACTTTTCTCATCGTTACTCACGCTCAGCAGCGCTGCTGACGTTGCTGGGGTTGAATTCTCTGGGAATGCGTCGATAAAAGACTCTGCCTGGCCATGTTATTGTTGTTGGTTGCCCCCCGCTCGCCCCCTTTTAACTTTTAGTGTGTTTAAGGTTTACACAATCAGTGTTTTATACTTCTAATATTTCCAGGTTACCAGAGAACGAACCACGCCCTCATTGTGGGCTGTGAAATTGTATTGTAAATACTATACTATAATAAATAAACTGATAGTGAGTTGGTCGAAGGTTCCTCTTCTCACTTCCTCGATTGTCGAGTGTGTTTTTTTATAAAATACCCTTTAGTTGATGGTTCTCTTTCGCTTCTTCTTCTTCTTCTTCTTCTTCATCCTGTTGTTTCCTTGAACTTTCCTGATGATTCTTATTTGATGTTTCTTCTTCTTCTTTTTTGTTTGAAGTCTAGCAGCTGGAAATATTTTTTTTTTTTCTTGCTTGTTATTTGATAATTTATTGTTGTCGTCGTTTTTGTTGGCCTTGTAATTTTCTCCACCTTTGCTGCGCTTTTTTGTTGTTGCTTTTTTCCTGCGTGCGCTGCTTTTTCATTCTACTGTTATTTAGTATTATTGTTGTTGTTGTTGTTGTTGCCAGACTGACGACTATAAATAAAAAATATAAAAAAAAAGATGATGGCAGAAGTTGTACCATAAAGCAAAAACAACAAAAACAACAACAACAAAAACAGCAACAACAACAAAACCATGTTGATTTTTCTATCATTTTCAGGAGCGTCCATTTTGACTGCGTCCATTTTCTGTGTTTGTTTGCTTTTTTGCTTGTTTTCTTTTCCGGTTTCTTTCGTTTTTATTTCAATTAATATTCCTTTTCTTCCCTTCTCTTTTCTTCTCTCCTCTTCTCATCGCAACAGCGTTTGTAATAGAGTAAAAATTTCTACAACAAAAAATTATGAAAAAATCATCTGTTTCTCATCTCAAATTCAAGATTGCTTAAATTTCGTGTTTATTAGTTTTGTTCTTGTTGTTGCAACTGTTGTTGTTGTTCTATTATTTGTTTAAATTTTTGAGGGGTCTCGTTTCTCTCTCATCGTCTTCGTTCTCATCGTTTCTGAAGATTTGCAATTTAAACAGAGTTTTCAATCGAGGAAAAACAAGAAATAAAAACATGATGATTGAAAAATTTTACACTCTGCAGGAAGGAAGGAAGGAGGGAAGGAAAGAAGAAGAAGAAGAAGAAGAAAATCGCAGGACCGACCACAAAAACCAACACTATTCGGAAGTTTGTCTTTTATTCTGAGTCTGTCATAATTAATCGTTAAATTTTCATTGAAACCTCCTCGAATTGATCCTTCCTTTATTAGGAGTCCTCTCTTTCAATTGATCCTTGCAATTAATCCTGAAATTTAATAATATTAATCGTTAATATTTACGAGATGCTCTCGAAAGTTATTCAGAAATAAGTTCAGAACGAGCATTAGTACTGAATTTTATTATAACATCGACTTGAAGACTCGCTCTGGGAATCATTCGTTGATTTGATTTCATTTCGAAATGGATTTCAAAGCAGCTGCTGTTTTTCGCTGTCGTAGCGTTCTTTTGTACATCGTAACAGTTGTTTTATTGTTGAACTTGTTGTTGTTGTCCATCGTTCTTCTTCTTCTTCTTCCTCTGCCTCTTCCTCGTCTTCTTCTTCTTCTGCAGCTACTGGCAATATTGCATTTTCCCAGTGTTTATCAATTTGCAAGGAAATCTGAGAAAATACTTGAAAACAAACACATTCCAGATGATTTCATGTAGTTTAGTACACAAGACACATACACACACACACATACCCACATACATACATACATACAAGTGCATACAAAAGTATTCTATAAAAATACTGGAGGGGGGTGGGGGGGGGCGGGGGGGGGGAGGATTCAATAAACATAGAAGCAAACACAAAATAAATCAACAATCAACAAGGAATTCCCTCAAAAGTGTACTCGTACAAGAAACCTTCAACTGCTCTGAGATGTGAACCGAAGTGGGCACAACGGGGCATTCCATGTCCCAGATTCGTAGCCGATGCCCCCTTTTGTTGCCCCCTTCGATTCGCGTTGTTTTGCAGTCTGTTTGCGAGTTTATTGTTTATTGTTCACTGTTTGTATTTCCGCCTTATTTTCTGTTTGTTTTTACAAACATGAAACATGATCGAGTATATCAGAACTCCTTCAGCCATCGTAGCCACATAGCTTTGGTGGAATCTTGGGTTTGCATATTTTTTGTAGTCGACTTCGAAGAAGGAAACGAGAAAAATTGGCGAAGACTGGTGAAGTGATGAAGGTTTGATTTTCAGATTTTATGCATATGATTTCCATCCAAATGTGATCATTCATCATTCCTTTGTACCTTCATTTGTGCTATTTTATTCCTTCTCATTATTGTTTTCTTTTTCCTTCCTTCTGATTATATTGTCTTTAATTTTTGGGTTTTCCCCCATTTCTTTAAAGTTCTTTAGGACTTTTCTTGTGTATGAATTTTTCGTGTTGTCATTCAAAGGCTTTTCATTTTCCAAGCGTTTGACGGTTCAATTAACTTTGAAGAAGAATGTCACAAAATGTGTTGTTATCCGCGACAACACGCCCACACGCACAACAACAACACAGGACAACAGCGACAATCAGGTCACCGCAGCAACTACAATTTATAACATTCGCAGGATCTGGCAGCATGTTTTGTGTTGTTGCTTGTTACTCGAAAAATACGTGATGCTCAGATGACTCACGATGACTCACGCTGAATACAAAAACTGGGAGATAAAAATTCGTGACAGTAGCTTTTGTTTCTGTGTGTGTGTGTGTGTGTATGCGTGTGTGTGCGCTACGTGATCACCAACAAAGTTTCCAAGTTGTTGCGCAAAACGTACGTACTCACGAATTTAGTGCCAACTTTAGTAGTTGTTCGAACATTTTCCAGTCCGACGAAAGCAGAATCACGCAGAGTTTTGAGCAAACTTCACCGACCAAATTCCCCCCTTCTTTCAACTCCTCCTTGGTTCATATAAAGTACAATAAATACTTGTTTAGAAGAGAAAAGTTCTTGGAATTTAAACCGAATTTCTTTTGAGAATCAATGCGTAATCAATTTCATTATAATGTGAAGTTTAAAGCTTAAACGATGACGTTGACTGATGAAGCTGTGAATGCAGCGTGTGTTGTGCGAGGGGGTTGAGGACAGAAAGAGTGGGACGGGGGGAGGGTGAGGGGAGGAGGTGATTACGGGTCAGTGGTGAGAAATCAAGTGAAGATGTAAGAGAAACTCACAGAAAGATGTAGAGACAACAACGGTGACAGCAACAACAACAACAACAACAACAACAACAGTGATACCAACAACAGTGATACCAACAACAACAACAACTCCTCTACGAAACAATCCATGATGAAGACGTATGAAGCTCGGTGAGCAGCATCAACTCCCTGAAGAGAGTTCAAACAACGAAACGAACCGAGTTGTCGATCCGAAGAACAGTCAGGAAGAACAGGAGGAGGAGGAGGAGATGGCATCTGGAGGATAATACAGAAGGAAGAAGAAGAGACGAAGAAGAAGTGGTTGTGGAGGGGGGGGGGGGGGGGTCGGTGTCAGTGTACACGAAATCGATGACAATGATTGCAAGCTTCAGTGATCCGAAGGCGTGGCAGATGAACAGTCGTTGTGGGCGTGGCGCAGGGAGGGGGCGGGGTGGGGTAGGTAAGTGATGAAAGACGACTTTACTTCAGCTCAGAAGAGGAAGAATGAACTGAAGTACAAACAAACAGGGATAACGGAGAATACTAACCATCCGTCGAGCGGGCAGGGTTGCACCGACTGACGGACAGACAGACGGACCGCCAGACAGACAAACGGACAGATGGACATATGGCAGAATAGACGCTTAACTCTGAACGGTTGCAGTTCATGGAATATAAAGCCACAAAAATTCCTGAAACGAAATACGAGAAAAACTGAACTCGGATACAGAAGCGCTGTCAGCGAGGGTGGGACAGCAAGGAGGCCAACGTGGACAAACAGCCAGCAGAATGAACGCCAAAATATTCATTCATCTACGCTGCAGAAGAGGGGGCGGAACGTGGGACGGAGACGTGGGCGTCTTACTTCGTCGTTGGTTCCGTTAACTTACAGAGATGCTAACGGGCACCAGGAGAGTTGGAGAACAATGAAAGAAGAAGATGAAGAGGAAGAAGAAGAAGAAGAAGAGGAAGAAGAAAAACAAGAGACGTTACCTTGCGAAGCACACGCTGTTTTATTGTACTCGTTTGCGGTGATGATGGGTGGGGGTTCGAGGTGCGCTGCTACGATTATACGCGAGCTACGAGGAGTTCGATTATTAAAACAACAACAACAGCAATAACAACAACAATATATGAGTATATACATACAATATCCCGAGCACCATCAACAGCATCAGATTAACACCAGGTCCTTTCAAAAGTTGGCAATCATATACTATTGTTGAAATTAATATTGAATCCGTATCTCATCTCATCTCATCTCACCTCATCTCATATCATCTCATCTCATCTCATCTCATTATAATCGTATCGATGTCATTTGCTTTTATTGTCGTTTGGCAACGCTGATGAACGATGGCAACAACACTGTCTGTCTTTTGGCGTGATGGCCCAGCATGTTTCTCGCAAGGATCTCCCCCCAAAATCAAACAAAGTTTATTGTAATTCTTATTGATGACCTTTGTTTCCGTTCTCTGTCATTTCTCTCTCTCTCTCTCTCTCTCTCTATCTCTTCTTTCTTTTACTCCTTCGTTGTTGATGTTGTTTTTGTTGTTGTTGTTGTTTCGAAGTTGCTCGTTGCTTGCTTTTTACTGTGCTCACCCTCAGCTCGTTGTTTTAAAGTCAAAAGTGATGCGCTTCATAAAAGTACAATAGTTTTTAAAGTTTTCTTTAAAACAGCAAATTTAAAAAAAAAACAACAAAAACATACGTCAAGTAATAATGACAACACCAACAACAATCGACTTCACAAACAAGAACAAAGACAACAACATTCAAGCATCGCAAACAGAAATTTTGACTTTTCGAAAATAGGTTTCATGATTGCAAAACGGATGTTCATTAGTCTAAAATTCATTAAAATTAATTTATGATAAGCAACAGTAACAGTGACAACGGCAAGGACAACGATAACGATGACAGAACCAAGGATAACAACAACAACAACAACAATGATAGCAACAACGATGCGCAGCGACAGTCACAGCAACAACAAGTGTTGCACAACAACAACAAAAACACATTCGGTTGTAGCGATACTCGTTAGCGACTGACACAAACATACTAACATACACACACAGACACACACATACACACACACACGCGCACACACACACACACACGACCATGTATCGAAATGTTGACAAATGCATGGAAAATGTAAAAACATTTCCAATTACAACAACAATTTAGCTCAGCTAAACTACGATAGAAAAAGCAACAGAAATAACGGGAAACGATAAACGTATAGAAGAGTGTTAAAGAGAGAGAGAGAGAGAGAGAGAGAGAGAGAGAAAGAGCGAAAGGGAGAGAGCAGGAGAGAGAAACCTTTGATTATCGGTCATGGTCAAAAAGCGGGAAGCTTCAAATTATTCACAATTAGTTGAGGTCTCGATAAAATATCCTATGAATATTTATTTATTTGTTGTTGTTGTTGAAGTAGCACTAGTAGTTAGTTGTTGTAGTAGTTGTTGTCGTGGTTGTTGTGGTTTTATTGAGACTCTGTGGTATGTTTGCTTTGTGGACACTCTGTGTTTAAAAGCGATGTAATTTTATTTCTGAAAGTGTGCTTCATTTCAGTGTGCTTCATTTCATTTCACTTTGATTTAATTTAATTCATTTGAACAGTTTAAACACTTTTGATTTCACATTCGTTTATTAATATTCCGCGGTGATAAGGGGACTAAAAGAGAGGGAGGGAGTCTTTTAGAATAAAGAAATGTTGACAACAAACAATAAGAACAGCAACAACAACAACAACGCATCGCAGCTGATGGTTGCAGACTTCGGCTGTTGTTGTTGTTGCCTCAAGACGCTGGTACTGAGTGCAACAAATTTTTGCGGGTAGGGGGTAGCGTGTGTCCGCGGAGTTACCGAGTGACTCTGGACGTTGGCCCCCGACTATTGATACTTTGTAAATGAATTATTGTTAAATTCTATTAATTGGCTATTCGGTGGCTGCAGTCAGGCGGAATCCGCGTGTGATGGCTTGCAACCGCCTGAATACAGCCACAAACTGAAGAGCAAATTAATAAAATTTGATTCAAGGCGTGACGATCCCTTTAAAATACCAATATTGCACAAACTAGTCGTGAATTATGAACGAAGGCACACTTTGAACGAAGGCAAAACATGTTTTCCTACGCAAAGAATAGAAGATGCTGCATGGTGCCAATGTTTTGAGCGTGTATATGTTTTTTCATGTTATAATTATTGTAAAAAACAAATTAATGTGTATTATTTATTTTATTGTTGCTGTAAAATGTATTTTAGCAGGTTTCATTGAGTCATCGTTATTTTTTGGAAGCAGAATCATTTTTATGAAGCTGTTGAAAGTAACCGCTTAGAATAAAAATTTTGATTGAAAAAAGTCTGAAAGTGTTTTAGTTTTCTGTCAACATCAGGGACACGAAACATTCTCCCTTCCCTTCGCCCAACTCAACACAAACAACTACTGCAAGCAGAAAGAAGTCTCTGCCCGTCGTCTGTGCATTCGTCCAAACAAAATGTCGGTCGTTCTTCGGTTTTCTGACCGAAGCAGTGCAGCGACTGCGACCGACCTGCTTTGACAGTAGCAGTTTCCGAAACTATTACGACTGATGCGGTTAACGACGACGAACCATCGACGCCAACGGCAGCAGCATCTAACCTCAGTAGTTCTCTCTCTCTCTCTCTCTCTCTCTCTGTCTGTCTGTCTGTCTGACTGTCTTTCTATGATGTGTGCGTTCCTGTGCCTTTTTGTGCCTTTCCATTCCTCAGTTGGTTGGCAACCATCCGAAGCTCATTGACATGCAGTGGTGCCAAGTGTAAATTGGTTTCGCTTCTTCATGGATTCCATTTCCTACTTTTTTATGGATATGTTTGGGTGTTTGTGGGTTTTGTTGCTGTTGCAATTTGTTGGCCATCATGTTAACATGGAGCAGAAGTAGTCTCTGAAGAACACACTCAAATGCAGGCAAACTCAAGGGAAGAAGAAGAGAGAGAGTCGGCCAAACACGAGAAGAAAGAGGAAAGAGAGAGAGAGAGCTTTGCATTTTTCCCTTATGAAGACATGACACACGCATTTTTCGTTAACAAACAAACTTCAGTTTCTGCTTCTGCTGGCGTCTTCGTCTTCCTTCGAGAATCTTTAATTCACAGAGACTACGTTTAGTTAAAGCAGCAAGGAATAGAAACTTAATTTAAATTCATATACATATAAAATTCATATACATTTGTTTAGTAGGAAAATAAAAGGTTTTGTGATGTGATTTTTATTCGTTGAAATTTGTCAAAATAGTGAAATCTAATTTAAAACCTGCAGCAGCTGTTCAAAACCCTTCTTCGCATCAGTGGCGACGACGTCTGCTTGGACGACGCAGCCGCTCGCTGCGCCTCCCCTTCGGGCGTCGGCGGCTGCTGGCTGTCAGTTTGCCGTTGCTCGACGCAGTGACGTAGACTTGACGCAACTGCGACCCGTCGGCTGGCACGAAGATTAAGCGACCGTTTTCCAAGTCGCTGAAGCTGCTGAGGACTTCGGTTTCGCCTTCAGCCAAAGCGGCGAGTTCATTCTCAGCGACGTCGTTGGTAGCAGCGGCTCCAGCAGCAGTGACGTCATCGGCAGCATCGTCGACTGGAAAAGCGACCTCATCATCAGCAGCAGCGTCCTCTTTCGGTGCGCCGTAAGTGTCAGCGGGTGGATGATTCTGCGGGACGCCGTACGTGTCAGCCGGCTGCTGCACGGCGGTCGACTCATCGCTCAGATCCGCGTCCGGCCGCTGGTGTTCCTCAGTGACTTCGTTTGGAAGCGGCGTCGTTGTCGCGGACGGCTCAGCGGCAGGAAGATCAGCAACAGCAGCATCAGCATCAACGCCGGCAGTAGTAAAACCATCGGGTGTGGCGCCGAAGTCCTCGACGGCGTCGAAGATGGGGGGTTGAAAGTTGCTGCTGGGCGTCCAGACGTCGTCGTTGTCGAACGAGGGGGGCGGTCCGTAGGTGCTGGCCGGGGTGTGGAGGTCCAAGTCCGAGTCTGGGGAACTCTGCTCGCTGTCATCTTCACCCACGTCGGTGGCTACTGTTGTGTGTTGGACGGCTTTAAAGCTGCTTTCTGTGGTCACAACAACACCGAAATCCTCGACTTCTTCGTCAGATGGCGCCAACGTTGTTGTTGTTAGTGTTTTCGGTTTGGTTGGAGGTACCGGCAACGACTTGGAACGTCTCTCGCCCGGCAGCTCAAACGGGATCCTCGGCCGAAAGCCCGCCGCTGGATACGGTGTCGCCTGGAGCTGACGTGACGACTTCGCAGCGGTGCGGCGCAGATGAGCCGAAGCTGAGGCGCTCCCCACCAGAGCAGCGCCCACAATGAACACCACCAGCAACGTTAATTTCATGTTTTGTCTCTGTTTTTGCGGTTGTCTTCTTCGAAAGTTCGGAGCCGAAACTGATGCCGAAGCAGGGCTTTCAATTGGCTTTTATACCGAAACTAAAACCAAGTGTAATCTACTTTAATTTTTACATTCTTAGTCAACGTTTGGTGGACAATAAAAACAAAAAAAAACTGAAACATGTACGCAGAAACAACAAAAACCATTGAAACCTCGACCACTCAGAAGGTTGGCATTTTATGCAAAACCTTTCATTGATTCGCTTGAATGCAAAACCGTTGAGATTCGTCGTGTTCGTCGACTCCGCCACGAAGTCGTTCACAAACAAAAGCGATTATGTTCATTTTTGCGTTAACATTTGATCAGGTTTTACTGCTTAAATGAGGGGGCGGCAGAGTGAAAAAGTGACTTAGGCGCCTTTTGGCTTGTGAGTGGTTGTTTTCGATTGTTGTCTTTCTTTTTTCGACGGTCAGTCGTTCGTTCGGCCGGTCGATCGCCTTTGATCGTGCGTGCTTTCGTTCATGGACATGCGACTGGCAGCAGCAGCGATTCGTCCGAAATCCACTCGTCGCTGTGCGTCGTTTAATGCGCTGCACGTACGCCGCGCTGCCGCCGACTACCAGCAGCAGCGTCGCCCGCATCACGGTATTAAATATTAATTTCATTTAAATTTAGAAACAACCGCAAACATGTTCGATTTTCACGTTGATCCGGGAGTTCGTTTTATTCATCTGCGCTGGCTGTGCAACTGACGCACGTCTGGACACGCATCAGAAGCAGTTTTCTTGCATATGATTTGTTTATTATAATAATAGAATTGACATCGTTGTTTTATATTAATTATAATATTATTTTATGTTTAAATGAATGTGCTCTTAATACCTGGAATAACCGAATACTGTGCTTCGAATTGCTTCGAAGACAGTTTAAACAGTTGACAGGAAGGAAGGAAGGAAGGAGGAAGGAATCGTTAATTGAAGCAGTGCAACAAGCGTTCTATAACTCCCCTCTCCCCATCGCATCCCTTCACCCTCCGCCGCCCCTTCGCCCCTGCTGCCATTCACAATAATTAATAAACCGCAACCGCAGCTGATTGAACGCCATCAAAGAGCAGAACGCAGCGCATTGAAGCACTTCCGATAGAGTCAACATCGTCGCCGCGCCGTGCCACTGCAACACGACGTGCAACAGGACTCAGAAGAGAAGGCGACAATGTCGATGTGTTGATGCGTGTGTGTGTGTGTGTGAGTGTGTGTGAAATGCGTATAAATAACTGCTTAGAGGCAATATTAAGCACTTGGCATCGCACTTGACTGAGCTCATGTCTTTGTAGCATATGAGTGTGTGTATACGTGTGTGTGTGTGTGTGTGTGTAGGGTGTCAGTATGTGTGTGTGTCCAAACACTTGGCAGCAATTACAAATGGCATCATTTCCGCATTCCAATTAAATTCGGTGCTCTTTTAAGTTCGTCCTCTACTCTGGACAAAAACGACATGCAATCGAGTTGAGTGCAGTGAATGAATGAGTGATTAAAGTGAATGAATGGATGAATGCAGTGAAATTGGAATGAATGCATTGCGTTTTCGGGATGCACCTGAATGTTGCAGCAACCAACACAATCTGCTTTTCAACTTCTTTGATGTTGCTGCATCATCGACATTTCAGGGCACAATGTTGCGGACGCACTAAACACCTCGGCTGGGCCTCCGACTGAAATTCGACTAAATGCACAATTTTTTTTAGACTTCGTGGATTCCTAGAGGCATAGAAGGTGGGCGCGGCCGTTTTTACTCGATAATAATGTCATTTGTTCCATTCTTAGAGAGGTATTTTCATTAAAAATAATGCCATGATTTCAGAGAAAATTTCATTGAATTCCGTGTTCGAAGTTTCAAATACGAACTGATTTTTCTGCAAGTTCTTTTTAATAATAGAATGTTTCGGTATTTTTTCACTCTCCGGTTTAAGTGAGCTGCATTTTTTTACTCCTCATTCAACTTTAAAAATTAATTGTAATACTTGTTGTTGTTTTTTCAGTCTGTTTCTTTAGGGTGAGGGGAAGAGCAGGAGATAGATCAACATTCTCCCCCATGTCTCGTCCATCCCCATCCTCTTCTGCACCCCTTCAGAGCATCCCTCCATACGCCATCTCTTTACCACTCTTCCTGCCCCCATCCATCCCTTCCCCGCTTCCCTGCGCCCCACGCCTCTATTAGCCGCCCATTTGCAAATGAAAAGTTTTACTATAATATAACTTTTGTGTCGTCGCCTCACTTTTTTTTTGTTTTTTATTCGCTTTGCTTACGTTTCGTCGCTGCGTTTCGCCCCTTTTTTTTGAACAAAAGAAAGAAAAAAAAAAAAAACCAAACAAAAAAGCTCACGACTGGCAAAAGTAAAGAGCAACAACAACAACAACAAAGGGGCAAGAAGCTGTATCGGTTGAGGGCGTTGTTAGGGAGTAGCGTGGGGGGCGCGGGGCTAAAAACAGAGCTCAAGAGCTACTTAAGTGCGCTCTTCGGGGACCAACGCATCAGCTGCGGAACGCTTTGTGTTGGCGTCGTCATCACTGTCTGGGAAAAAAATGCAGAAACCGTTCATCGCTGCTGCTTCTTCTTCTTCTTCTTCTTCTTCCCCTTCCTCCTCTCCTCCTCTTTGGCCGCTTTTTCGCCATCTTCGTGTGCTCCTGAATCTTTTTGTTCTCCTGCCACGTCGTCGCATTTCTCAGATATTCAAGTGCAGTCAACCGTCCTTCCTCGCTTGTTGTCTGGCTGGCAGACAGACTGGCGAGATGACTGGTTGGCTGGTTGGTTGGCTGGTTGGTTGGACGGTTGGTTGGTCGGTTGGTTGGTTGGAGCTTCAATGCTGCTGGTTCTGGCAACGTAGTTCCTCGTTTAATTATTTACCACAACGTGGAAAATGTTTGTGGCGCTTTTCATGTGTACGCGTGTCTGTGTGTCTGTGTGTGTGTGTATGTCTTCCTTTTTTCTTTCCTTTTTTGTTGTTGTTGTTGTTTATTTGAGACTGAATTTAATGTGTGGCAGCAGCAGCAGCAGCAGCAGCTGAGTTGCTGTTGTATTCTTATTAGTCTTGTAGTTGTTGTTGTTGTTGTTGTTATTGTTGCTCCTGCTGTCGGTTGTTGTTGTTGTTGGCCGGTTCTCGTCGGTATTCCGTGGCATGCGAAGGCGTGCAGGCGAGTCTGTACACTTGTAGAGTTCCTTGAACCTGAAAGTGAACCTCCGAATGTCCTTTTTTATGTTGTCACATTGAAAACGTGTTTTTTGAAATTTTTTTTTCCTATTTTCTCATGACTTTTCGCATGCTTTTCTTGCTTGTCCTCCCACATCGTGTTTTCCGTTAGTATAAATAACAAAATAATAACAAAAGTTCGAAACTATTGAAGTGACTTTGGAAAATCGAAATTTAATTCAAAACCACTTCTAATGTGTAAATAATTAATTTGTACAATAAATAAAAACTTCCTATTGAAGAATTTTATTTAGCATTTTATTTAATAGTAAAAATCTTTTCGTTTATTAATCAAATCTGATCTGAATCTAACTGAAAATTAACTGTTTTCTTGTGTCTAGTTAATTGTTTGTGTTTGTTATTTTATTATGTTTTTCACTCCTTTTTTTCGCTCTAATTTCGAAGGAGTTCGCTGGAAGCTTGATTCGTAATTTAATGCAAATAACACGAGATGACGTGCAGCGAAACCCGAACTTCTGAGTGCGGCTTTCGTGGATGCACGACTTGTTTTCACAGCGGGCTGTTTTCGCGAGCCGAACAACAACAAAAAACTTCTTCACTTCCACTTAAAAACTTTGCATTTCACAACAAATAAACAAGGAAACTTTGTGCAGGAGCAAAATGATGTATAACAGGAACAACAACAACAACAACAACAACAACAACAACAACAACAACAGCAACATCAGCAGTTCAGCAACCAAGAAATCTTTTCCACTTGAAGCTGAAGTTTTGTGCTCTCTCTCAACATGAAATCTAAGAAATCAAAACAAAGGAATGTGAAGATAATCATAATAATAATAATAATCTACATAATAATAATCATCATAATAATAATAATAACAGTAACAATAACAATAGTAAAAAATACCACAAGAACCGGGTTGGAGCAGAAGAAAACAACTTGTACTTGAAAATGGCCACAGAAACAGTCACAAGCAACAACAACAACAGCAGCAAATCCAACGTCAGTAGCAACCGAAGCAATGTTGCAAGTTTGTTGAATTATTAAAATACAACAACTGAATATTAAACAAACTTCAACAAAGTGTTGAACTACGCACGAGAGCGAGAAAAAGATGGCCAAAAGTGGAAGAAGAGTCAAGTCAAGTGAAGTTTTACTGTTAGATTTAGTGTTCTTGTTGTTGTTTGTTTCTTCTGCTGGTCCAACAACACCGACGAAGTTTCTGCTGTTCGCTGTCTCTGTCTCTCTCTCCCTCTCTCACCTCGCCGCCTGTCTAATAACTGTGCAAATAGCAGTAGCGAAAATAATAACACAACAAAAACAACAACGTTAGACGCAGCCATCATCATCAAAGTTCACTTCATTTACTTTACTTCATGGACTTCTAAAATGTTTACACAACTTTTATGATGTTGCTGCATCATCGACACTTTAGGGCACAATGTTGCGGAGGCAACTAAATAACTCGATTGGGACTCCGACTCGAAGAATTTCGACTAAATGAAGATTTCATCAAGACACCAGTTAAATTCGTAGACTGCGTGGATTCGTAGAAGGCGTAGAAGATGGGCGCGGCCATTTTCACTTGATTATAATGTCATTTATTCCATTCATAGAGAAGTTTTCACGCTAAAAAGAAATGCAAAACTTATCGATTTCTTGAGTTGAGACAAAAAACCTGATCGTGTTCTTTTTTAGTTGCGAAAAAGTGTGAGAACTACTTTTGGTTTGTTTTGTGTTTGTTGTTGTTGTTGTTGTGCTGTTCACCATCGCAAAATATTCCGGATGCAAAATTGAATTTCCGACTTTAATACAATCTGCATTGCAACCGGGTTAGTAATCAAATAACAACAACATTAACAACAACAGCAACCACAACAACTGAAGCAACAACAACACTTAACAATCATTCCAACGTCAGTTGCTCTGCTTCTCTCTCAGACACTCTCGAAATAGCAGTGAAGCGGAAGAGAAGCAGTGGAAGTTGCATGTGAGTGAATGCAATGAAACGGAATCCAGCAGCAGCAGCATCACTGCTGGATTCGTTGTTGTTGTGTTGTCCTCCGTTGCCAGCAACGTCACCGCTACCGCCACCAACAACAACAACATCAACCACGCGCAACAACCAAGCAACATGTTTCAGCGCCAATCATCGTCGCTGCTCACGCCACGCGCGACGTTCGACCGACATCGCTTCGCGTCGGCGGCGTCGAGCCGAGTTTCCACAGCAACTTGAAATGAAAATTCTTCTGGTTGTTGATCCCCGTCAATTTGTTTGTGTTTAGAATTTTCTGCACTTCGGTGCGTTCGGTTTTTTCTTTTTGGGTCAGTCTTCATGCGCACTCTCTCCCTCTCACTCTCTCTCCCTCTCTCCCTCTCTCCCCCTCACTCATTGCTTTATCCCTGTGTTGCTCTGCTTGCATCACAGCTGAATTTAATTTCATTGCAATGAAATTTCAAACGCTTTTCCACTCGACGCGACGCAGCGCTTGAATATTGAATTGAAGTTAAATGTTCCGAGCGAATGTTACATGAGACGGTGTTCAACTCGTCATCAGAAGCACCAGCCTCATCGTCATTATCGTCACTCGGCACCAGCGCTTCACGGTGACGAGCAGTGATCACAGCCCAACGTATCTGGAGCATAAAAAACGGCGTTCAGGATGTCAGCGACCGCATAAAATGCTTTGAATATGTAGTAAATTATTATACTTTATACCATCTTCGTTCTTTTTTGTGTTGTAAATTCGACTCAATTATTTTATCCTCCAGCTTTTTACTTATTTGTTATCTACTTTTGCATATTCTCTTTCTCATTCACATTCTCGTCATCCTAATGCTGATCTTCATCCTCATCTTCATCTTCATGCTCACCCTCGTCCTCGTCTTTATCTTCATCTTCATCCTCATCTTCATCCTCATCCTCATTCTCATCCTCATCTTCATCTTCATCTTCATCTTCATCTTCATCTTCATCTTCATCTTCATCTTCATCTTCATCTTCATCTTCATCTTCATCTTCATCTTCATATTCATCTTCATCTTCATCTTCATCTTCATCTTCATCTTCATCTTCATCTTCATCTTCATCTTCATCTTCATCTTCATCTTCATCTTCATCTTCATCTTCATTTTCATCTTCATCTTCATCTTCATCTTCATCCTCATCCTCATCCCTATCTTCATCCTCATGCTCACCCTCGTCCTCATCATCCCCATCCTCGTCTTTATCCTCATCTTCATCTTCATCCTCATCCTCATCCTCATCCTCATCCTCATCCCTATCTTCATCCTCATGCTGATCCTCGTCCTCATCATCCCCATCCTCGTCTTTATCCTCATCTTCATCTTCATCCTCATCCTCATCCTCATTCTCATCCTCATCTTCATCTTCATCTTCATCTTCATCTTCATCTTCATCTTCATCTTCATCTTCATCTTCATCTTCATCTTCATCTTCATCTTCATCTTCATCTTCATCTTCATCTTCATCTTCATCTTCATCTTCATCTTCATCTTCATCTTCATCTTCATCTTCATCTTCATCTTCATCTTCATCTTCATCTTCATCTTCATCTTCATCTTCATATTCATCTTCATCTTCATCTTCATCTTCATCTTCATCTTCATCTTCATCTTCATCTTCATCTTCATCTTCATCTTCATCTTCATTTTCATCTTCATCTTCATCTTCATCCTCATCCTCATCCCTATCTTCATCCTCATGCTGATCCTCGTCCTCATCATCCCCATCGTTGTCTTTATCCTCATCGTCGCACATCCTTAACATCATCATCAGCATCTACTCACTCTCTCTGGTCGTAGGTCTCCTCTGGGCTCTCCTCTCGGTGAGCAACATAGTATTTATCCTTCCTTCATTTCTGCCCACGTCGTCGTTAACATGGCAAGTGATTATTTCCAGCAACAATCTTTGGGATCTACTTTAAATGCTCTTGTTTAACAGCAATAATGCACTCAATGGTTCCACTTTGTAACAGAGTAAAGTCCCATCTTCTGAATAAAAAACCCATTTGATAAATAATCTGATGGTGTTGATGCTTCTAATGATCATGATTTGTAATGGCGTTTTGATGGTTCATTGGCTTTGATGATTACAATGTTTCTGATCAAGTTGGCAACTCAAGTTGGAAACTCTGATGATGGTATTTAATGTTCATTTTGATGAAGATTCTTAGAAGTTGTTGATGAAATGAAAAATTCGTGGATTCGTGGCTGTGACGCCAGCGCGAATGATGCTGTCCTCATGAGCCGAATGTGACATCGGCCAATATGAGGATCACGAAGAAAAGAGTGAAAAGTTCATTTTTATTTCCAATTTCTTGTGCTTCTCTACTAGAATAGAATAGAATAGAATAGAATAGAATAGAATAGAATAGAATAGAATAGAAGTTTTTTGCTACATGCGTAATACAAGCGTTGAATGAAGCAAGCGTTGAGTGTTGCAAAGTAAACGCTTCAAGTTGCTGAAGCGAACGGAAGCGTCATGAAGCGTGTTCCAAAGTTTATTTAAGTTGCTGCTTGTCTTGTGACGATGTCGCACTTCCACACCCACAACACAATGAAGGAACATGCAAAGCTTTGCCCCAGAGGGTTAAAGTTGAGAGAAGACCACTGAATTTCACTAGAAAAAAAAGTAGATTTCAAAGAACAACTTTGAATAAATTCGCGTGCAAAGAAATGTTTGAAAGGTTAGAAGATTTTACTAAATACACGTTCAAACTATAAAAAATGCCCTTTTGCTCGCTTTCATTCTGCTGCCCTTAATTAAAAAATAAAGCAGTCATTAAAGTCGGCCATTAAAAAATCGCTATCAAAGCGGCGCAGTTCAGCGCAGTTCAGCATGAAGCTCAGCAACCAATTCAGCAGATTTCCAGAATTCAGCCCCCGTGCAAACGAGCAGCATTAAAATATTAATAAAAATGATTTATTAAGTCGTGACTTTTTCAGCCATTGCTGCTGTCTCTCTCTCTCTCTCTCTCACCCTCTCCCTCTCTCTCGCGCCCTCGCTCTGCGTCATTCAAGAGACTTTCGTCATTCCAGAGAACAGCATAAAAAAGAAAAAACATTTAATGCATTATTACGAATTTATTGCAAGAATTTATCAATAAAATTTGCAGCACGCACACGCGAGCACTTTTTCTGGGTGGCAACACTGCGAATAAAAGCAGTGCAACAAAAAAAAACAAGGAAAAAACTGCAGATTTTTCATTTTTTTGGTGAATCCTTTTTTATAGCTGAT
Source organism: Myopa testacea (assembly GCA_949629155.1). Classification (NCBI taxonomy): domain Eukaryota; kingdom Metazoa; phylum Arthropoda; class Insecta; order Diptera; family Conopidae; genus Myopa; species Myopa testacea. The sequence goes on along the minus strand of OX451348.1, from coordinate 11,994,039 downwards.
TTGTTTTTTTTATTATTTATTTATTTCTGTTGCTTTTGTTTTTTGTTTGCTGTCTCTTTTATAAGCGTCATCAGGTCAGGCTCTCTCTCTCTCTCTCACACCCTCTCTTTCTCTGTTGTGTTCTCTGTGAGTGGGTTTGTTTCTGGTTTAAAATGCGTACTTTTTTACTTCAATCGAAAATCGAAACAATCGAATTCGATTAAAAGCCAGAAATCTAAAAATGATGGCCGATCAGTTGTTGAGACATAAGCGAGGGATTTTTTTTGTAAATTCGTATTTTTTCCCGCAATAATCCATGACTGTTTTCTTAGGTATCTGAATAACGATGAAATACCAATTAAATGCCTCTTCTCTCCTTCGCAGTGAAGTTCTTGCGCGAGGTCACCCCGTACTTCCGCAAGGCGAGCATCATCTCCGAGGTGGGCTGGGAGCTGCAGCGCGCCTTCCTCTGCCCCCTGGGGCCGGGTGCGCCGACGTCGCCGCCAGCGCCGAAGAGCCCGCCCCGCGCCGACACGCGCTACATTCCACTGCAGCTGACACACTTGGCCAGGAATCTGAAGTACATCGACCCAGGTGAGAATCCCAGCGTAACCACCACATATTTTGAATAAGTAAAACGAAAGGCAACACCGGAAAAACACCATAACATGCAAAAGAAAAGATTTTCCTGTTTTATTTTTTAAAATTTTCCAATTCATTTCAAAAATGTGCTGCAAATTTTATTATGTGCAATAAATGTGAATAAAACCAGACACGAGAAACGAGACACGAGACACGAAAAATGAAAACACAGAAATACTGCAAAGCTGACATTTAAAATTGCAGCTTAAATTCAAAGTGCACTCGAATTACGAACTTTAAGCTTTTGAGCTCGTTGTATGACGTGGGCAGCAACAACAACGTGCATCGTGTTGATAAATCTGTTATGTACTCTGGACGCTTGCTGTCTCTTTTACTCTAGTCTCGTGCCAACCCGCGAGCCGCCCGCGAGACGGAACAATGAATGCATAACTTTTAATCCTTTTCATTTCTATTCATTCGGACAAACGGTGTTTGTGTGGTTTTCGTTGTTGTTGTTTGTTTGGTGTTGCGCCTGATGGTGCAAACCTCCAAAAAAGAACAACAACAACAACAACAACTGTAAACTGTCAACGAATTTTATAAATTGTATTAATTTTACACGTTTAACAAATATTTGTTATCTCACGATTTGCATATGAAGAGTTTTCCGATGGTTGAGTTTTTTGGTATTTCTTATTTTTGTTGTTGTTGTTTTTGTTCGATTACTGTTTCAATTTATTGCTAATTCACAACAATAAAAGCAAATAACAGAGCAAATAACAAAACTACGATGCCAACGAAGAGCATTCAAAGAATTCTACTTCTACTTCTTTTTCCTTCTTTTTTTATGTGGCGCAGAGAATCGCTGCATCGAACTGCACTCGCCGGATGGCATCCACTCGTGCATCCTGCGTGCCACCGACTCCGCCGAGGCTCTGGTTTGGTTCAACGCCCTGCACTCGGCCATGCAGTGCAGCACCCAGCGCGCCCTCAACGACGCCAATCGAGCGCTCTTGAATGTCATCGGCGAACTGAAGCACATCGGCTGGTTGAGCCGTCGCTTGAGCACGAGCAGCGGCGGAGCGAGTGGCGGCGGTGGAAGTGGCAGCGCCGGTGGCGTTGCTGGTGGCGGCGGTATGAGCGGCAGCGCCGAAGCGGTAAGTGAAGTAAGTGCCACGTTGATTCAATTCATATTGAAATTTGAATGCATGCATTCCGAATAAACACTCGTTGACTCTGAGTCATTGTGAATTTCCTTTTCGTTCCCTACCAGTTATTGTGAATATTATATGACGGTTATTCGAACGTAGTTTCTCAACTCTTTCTTTATTTTATTCAAGTGTTTTTTCTCTTTCAACAAAAGAAGTGCTCTTCGCTGGCGTCGACGTTGCAGCTTCCCGCTTCTGGCCAAACGGCTGCTGCTCTGATCCAAGAACGGGATGATTTCGGCGTTCTCATCCACCGCGTTATCCTTGTAGTCCTCCTTGTCCGGAGCCGGCTGAGCTTCTTGTTGATCAGGCGTGGAGCCCAACTCATCACCGGCGTCATCATCGGCAGCTTCGTCATCGTAGGTGCTGCCCAGAGGCGGCAGATAAGCGTTGTCCGGCTCGTTGGGCAGCGTGAAGGCCACCTCCGGCTGGAACCCTGCGGCCGGGTAGGGTGTTGCCGTGTCTGGTTCTTCCCCGGACAGCAGCGCCATCTGCCGCGCCGAGGAGCCTCTTCGCTGCTGGACTCGGCCCGGATGCGAGGGCTGCGCCTCTGCTGCACACAACGCCACGATGACTGTCAGGACGAAAAGGATTTGCGGAAATTTGGCCATTTTTGTGCCGTTCGTTTTGCTTCTTTCGATTGTGTGTGTGTGTGTGTTGCGATCCGTTCTTGCAACTGCTGGCAACTGTGGCTAGTCTTGGGATGGTTTCGGTTCTTATATTTGCATTTACTCGTGGAAGTTTATTACATTTGATCGTTATTCGAATTGCAGAGTATTTGCTAGTCTTTCGTTTTTCATTAGAATTCTTAATACTGTTGAGTCTAATGTTGAGTTTTCGGGTCTCAATGTCGGTCGCCTTCTCTACCAACCACACGGCGCTCGGCCATGGAAGCGCTTCGGAGCACGTCTTGTCTATTGTTGTCTATTCGGCGTCTCTTCGCTGGCACTGCTTCGTGTGTCAGCGACCTCAGCGGCGCCGACGACCTTCGGTGCTCGTGGCTGTGCTCGGAATACCTGATGTACTCTGGCGCTGTACTCGGCACTCGGATGGACAACCTTCGGCTTGAAGGCGTTCGCAGTCGGTTCCATTTACCATAAATCATTCATAGAGTTACATTTCGAAGTCGTGCATTCATTCTGTGATCATTTATATTGGTTTATTATGGAATTATTGCTTACTTCATTGCTTATTCAATACATTTCAATATATTCAGCAGATTCGTACGATTCGTGAATCCTATGAAGCTTGCTTGCGACTCAAGTGAATCATTAGCTGCATGCATTCGAATTACTTGCATCTTCACTTCGGTTCTTCGCAAACTCCAGAATATACTCGTATTTTGCCCCCAATATTTCAACAGTTTCATGCTTTTATGATGCATAAATAAAACTTTTTCGTTCATAACGCTTTCAATTTATTATTTTCATGTTCCTCTCTCTCTTTCACTCTCTTCTCCACGCAGCAGAGCGGGCGTTCGAGCTCCGAGAGCTCCGACGAGAGCGATAAATGGCAGCCGGTGTTCGTCGCCATTACGGAACGTGAATTTCGGTGAGTTTTTACAGAAGATAAATAAATAAATTTCATTTCATTTCAATTTCTTTCCTCACCTAAAAAATTATTAAATGCATGAATACTCTAAAAACTGTACCAAGAAACTACAATAAAAAAAGAAGAATGGAATGGAAGTGAAAAAATTCATAAAATATGAGAATTTTCGACAGGATTTTCTTTTTTTTTTTCGCTCCTCCTCACCTCGTATTTATTTTGTTTTTATTCTTTTTAAATAGTATTTTTGCAGGTTTATATTTCGTTTTTCGCCATTTCCAGTGGTTTTTCCACGCTTCCGTCGCTTAGAGACAACATTTTCGACAACAATACAGTGTATATACTCGTACTATACACGGATCTGTGTGTATATAATACAAAATAAACACGTTTTCTTTAGATTTTCGCTTCTTAAGTTTGCTCCTTTTTTGCAGAAGTTTTTTCTCGCCATTGCTTCTTCTTCTCGCATTTCGAGTTCCTTCCTGTTGGATCTGTTGATGGGTCCACATCATATCTTGTTGTTGTTGTTGTTGTTGCTATATATTTAATGCATTTTGTTTTGTGAAATGCAAAGGAAATGCATCAGTCAACGAATGTGTGTGTGTGTGTGTGTGTGCATTTCATTACTTTTTTCTTTGTTTTTCACCGCACTAGTTTTAGTAATTTATTAGTTTCATAGTACTTCCTAGAAATTCGCAATAATTTTCAACACAAAATGAATGAATTTCCTTTGTTTTCCTTTTATTTTACTAAAATTATTTCTCGAAGGTTGTGCATGCTGAATCACCATCGATGATGATGGCTCACTTTCGTTGTTTTCCGTTTCCGTACTCGAATCTACTTCTTTACTCTTTTTCTATCTTTTTTCACTCCTTTTTCCCCTCCTTTTCCCCTTTTTTCAGCTCTTTCCAACGCTTTTCTTTGAGTTCTATCGATTTTGTGGCGTTTTTGAGCCCATCTTTATTGTTGCTTCAGGATCTGTTTTAGTTTAGCTCCAGCATCACTTACTTCTTCTTCTTCTTCGTTGTCCTGACCTTTGTTCTCTCCAAAATTTCCTTTGTTCGCAATGCTGGCGTTTGCCCCTTGCCCCCCTTTCCGTTTGCCCCTTGTCCGTGTTTTGCATGTCTTTCTAGGAACTTTTTTTTATGTTTTTTCCCCCCACTCTTTCGCATTTTGAACTTTTGCCATACTTTTGCTCATTTATCATCTATTAAACTAGGAGTAATTGTATTATATTCCCCCCTCTTCGTCGTCCTTTGTTTTCTCTTCTTCTTCTTCTTCTTCTTCTTCTCATTGTTCTCCTTCTGATTCTGTACATTTTCCAGCTTGTACGAGAGCGCGCCGTGGTCGGTGGAAGCCTGGAGCCGGCCCCTGGAAAGCTGTCCCTTGGCTTCGACGCGTCTGGCTGGAGCGGGCAACAACTCATCGCTGAATGTAAGTAAGAAGTAACAAGCGAGGGCTAAACTTCCACTACCACCCCCGACCCTCCCCCCACAACCTTTCTGACTTCTTAAAATTAAGATGGAAATTTAATCTGCGCGGTTTAACGTTGAACTACAACATCTACATACATCAATAATAAAAACAACTTCGACCGGCAACTTTCAAAAGCAGCATACAACTAAAATTTAATAATTAAACGTATTTGCAAAGTGTTATAAATTATGCAACCCTGCAGTGGATAAGAAATCGTGGCAGTGTTGAAAGATTTTTACGAAAATGGGGAACGTCTTTAATTAACATTTTTGTGGGTGCATTTTATGAGTCCTTCCTTTCTCAAAAAATCGCGTAAATGACCCGAAAACGAAGAGATCCCTAGTTTATCTCTTCTTCATCTTATTACGGTCCCGAACCCATTCAAAATGCGGGGTTTCGAGGGACTCCAAAGAAAGTGAGATGTTTGAATATCAGACAGACATCGATTTACTCTTAGACGACATTTTTTTCTCCTGACCGAGCATCAGTTGGGCTTCAGTAGAGAGAGAGAGGAGAGGTCAGTCTGTCACTTTGACACATGTCAATCCAATCTCTCCAATCGACCTGAAAAAACCTTAATCGACAGTTCAGCGGCCTTCAAATGCTTCAACGGAAAGGAGTATATAGTAGAACAGTGTTGCCAACACGTAGGAATGGAATAGTTTTTTTGTGGTCGGGGGAGCTTTTTTCAGAATAGAATTTAATGCTCTCTGATCTCACGCAGGGTCAACAAACCACCGTGTTTTGCGTGCGCTGCGGCACCACGCGCGGCGTCCTGGTCTACTGGCTGCGCTCCGAGACGCACCGCGACATGGCCGCTTGGGCACGCGCCCTGGTCCAGGGCTCCCACAACGCTGTCACCTACCAGCGAGAGTTCTCGTTCCGCTGCCTCTACCAGGGTCGCCAGTGCCAGTTGGTTGTGCATCTGAATCGCGGATTCTGCCTCTTCGACTGCGGCTTCCAGACGCCGACGCAGACCAAAACGACGCAGCTGTGGCAGTTCCCATTCGACAAGTTGAAGGGCTCCGCCGATGACGGCAATCGCATGTTGTTTTTGGACTTCGGCGACGAAGGAGAAATCGTAAGTAATCACAAGAGAACAAATAAACTTAAAATAAATGAGTGTCTGGTGAGTTTTTGCCTCCTTCGGTCGTGCTTTGACGCAAAGACTACGCAAGCGTAATTAAAGAAGCAATCAAACAGTTTGTTTCTTTCCGCCCCTTGATTGCCCCATCCTACTGCACCATTCTGTGGCCCTGGCAGCACTGGCAACGAATGACTGCAAGTGTTGTATTTGAAAAACCATCGTCGAGACTGTCAAAGTGACAGTGACGCAGTGCTATCGCGGTACTCCTTTTGACAGGCAGGCGCGGAGGGCGTGTCGCGTTGTCGTCCTTTTGACAGCTCTTGTGTACGCTTCTTTGAGCCTTTTCGACATGCCTCTGAACACGAGTCGACACTCCTTTCCGATTCGTTGGTGATCGTCTTTTATTCCAATGAATCTTTCGTAGTATTGACACCATCCGATAACTAATTTTCTTCTTCTTCTTCTTCTTTTTTCCGTAATTTCTCCGCAGGAACTCGATATGGAATGCTGCCCGAAACCCGTCGTTTTCGTGGTCCATAACTGTCTCTCGGCCAAAGTTCACTCGATCACATAAACGGCTCAAAGTCGCTCTTGGAGACTTCAACGGAATGCGAACTGAAGGCGCGTAACAATAAAAGTAGTGCAATAATATTAATAATAGTAATAATAATAAAGTAATCTCAATACAAAAGCAACAAAAGTGAAAAATGAACGACTTCCTGTAGGCGAATCTTTAGAGATCCTGCTCAAGCAACAACAACAATAAAATAAAAAGCGAAACAAAAAAATTATACGTTTTCCAATCCACAAAGAAACAAAATGAATCCACAGAAACAGAAACATATTAAAAATAAGCAAAAAAAAAAACAAGAAATCAATTTAAAACTAAAGTTAAGAACAAGTTTTTTTATCTACTTAAAGTTTTGTACACCATCGTAGTTCTTCTTCTACTTCTTCTTAATGTTTATGGTAACCAACATTTTTACCAATTAATTGAAAAACAGAAAAAAAGAAAAACAAAAAAAAAACACAAACTACTCAAGAAAATACTCACAAAGAAAACTCAACTCGAACTTCGAAGATCTTTAATCTGAACACAACACAAAAACCACTGAAAAGGTAAAAAAAATAAGTAATTAAATTGAACTTATCTAAAAAACAACATATCTTCATATTCAATAATTAACTTTAAGCTCAGCAACAACAATGACACAGATATTGTGTCATTTAATTTAAATGATATCTGAATTACCGTAAAAAGCGACTCAAATAATGAATGATGTCTGAATTGAAAGCGAGATTGAATTGAATTTTTACTTGATATTAAATAAAGTAAGTAAAAAAGAAGAAAGAAAGAAAGGAAAGAAAAAGAGCACAAAAAATGAAGTGACGAAAGAAATCAAATATGTAATTAAATAAGATTTTTTTAATATGGGAATAAAAATGAAATGAAAAAAAAAAAGAAAAAATTTAGAATGAAAAATACTTTCATCTTTATACTATATTTAGTTTTATTTACTTTGCATTTTTGTTGATATTTGAAGTAAATTTAAACTTAAAGAAAATATGTTTTCTTATTAAATAGCTCTTTATACTTATTTCGTAGGTTTCTTTAAATTTTATCTGTTTTTTTATAATAGTTCATTATAATTAATTTTCTTCTCTTTCTTATTGTCTGCCTTTTAGGAAAAAATGAAATCTTTCAATGAAGCGTTTTTTGAATAATTTTAAGTATTCTTGACAATAGGAGTAGAAAAACAAAAACAACAACAACCACAACCATATTCAATTATATATTAAAATTATATACAATACTATGATAGTTCTTAGCTAAAGTTGGCAATCGTGTTATTTATTTGTTGCTTACATTAACGGTTAGTTTTAGTAACAAGTCATTGATTAAGTAACAATAACATCCAGAAATGAGTACATGTAATTGTAGTTTGTAGTTTTATTAACTAACGTTAATAAAAAACGAAACAGAATCATTAGAAAAAAATAGAAATTTGTAAAAAACCCGGAAGTGATAAAAACATTGATTTGATTGAATAAAAAAAAGGAAGTACTGCAAACAATAAATTATCGAATATTAAAGAAAACAGAATATTGTTTTATTTGTTATGGCCGAAAAGACAGTGAGGGTGGGGGGAGGGGGAGAGAAAGGGAGACGACGGTGTGATTGTTAGTTGGTAAGTAAGCAAAAAGTTTGAATAAAACACCAAAAAAGACAACTAAAAATATTAAATTTAAACACATAAAAACATTAAAAAAACCTCCATTAAATTTAATATTCGAGACACGCACAACAAATACAACATTGACAGGGCAGGCAAGTGATCAATAAAACGAAATCGAGTCATCGTCATTTTATTCAGTAACTCAAGTAAATGCTTTGACATTTGTTGTTGTTGTTGTTCTTGATCGTCTGATCGTCTGTCGTCTGCACTGTTATCGTCGACAGCAACCGATCTCCATCGTCGGCAAGCGAGTGCCGACGTCCGATAATCGATATGCTCGTCGTCATCGTTCGTCATCGTTCGTCAGTCATCATTATCGTAGTCGTCGCCGTTCACTACTCATTCAGTAGAAAAATCGATCGTTCGTAGTAGATTCGCATCAGGCGCCCAGCAACGAGCAGTACGTTGGTGAGTCGCTATCGTCGTCCGTCTCTGTCCCTCTCTTCCGTTCTGCATCTTGATCGCTCTGTCGCACTTCGGTCGCTCATTCAGACAGACGAATTGTTTTTGCTGCACTGCTTCCAAAACACTTGTCCAATTTTGAACAGAGGGAACCTCGCCGCTGCGCTGTCACAATTCTGTGGAACAGTCGACTCGCTCTTGTTAATTGCGAAGTCGTCGATTGTGAGTTGCTACGAGTGTGTGTGAGTGTGTTTGCTTTGACGATCATGCGGGCTGCCGACGACGCGTGTGCATCATGCTACTTTAACGCCGTGCCGCAGACGTTGCTTCGGCTTTGTTTGGTGTCACTGGCGACGGCGACCTTCAGGTTTTTATTAATATTTTGTTTCTCTTTCCAAAGCAGATGTTTATGCCGGTGATCACACTTCGGTAATCTCACCCCCGCTAATTAATTTCCCCCACGAGGGTGTGATGTTCTTCAGGGTTTCCCTTCGCTGTGATGCCACACATTCTGCCATTTTTGAACATCTTCACACGGAGCACTGAATATTTTTTATTTGCTGTATTATAATGCATAAAATCGAGTAATTATATTTTAATGGCTGTTTTTATTTGAATTTCAACAGCTTCAGCTATTAGCTTCTGATGGATGGTTTGTTGTGTGATCGTCGTCGTTTCTGCACTCAGTCATTCATTCGTTTACTTCATTCCTCGATCACTCTGTCGACCACTCAAAATGTTTGCCATGGGTTTTTTTAGTAGCACTCAAACCGCCTTAAATACGAGGCGAGCAGCACGCGAGGCAGCTGGCAGCGACTAAATGAAAATACATACATATATGTTTGCAACAACAACAGCAACAACAACAACGCATAAACTATTCCTATCTACTAAACAATAACAACAGTAGCAACAGTAAAAAGATAACTCGGCCCACCGACAGCAACAACAACAACGAAGAACTGAGAAAGAAGCCCTCTTCTTCTGAAGCGTTCATATTGAAGTCTTAAATCAGCAAACAGCTCCAAGCCGAGAGCAGAGCAACAGGTGTATTTAGTAAACGGGGGAAAAAGAGAGAAATTTAAATAAACAACAACAACAATACATACTAATAAAAACAACGGAAAGCATTCGCTGCTGCTATCTGCGACCGTGTACAGAGTAAAAGAGAAGCTTTTTGTTTGTGTAAATGAGTTCATGCTTGTTTTTGTTGTGTTTGATTCGGTTTCCGTGGCTGTTGTGTCAAAATTTATTTCGTTATTCGCTTTCGGTGTTTCTGAGACTCTTCGTTTTCTTCGCCGTGTTGTTGGTGCGCTTTCTCTCTTGCGACGGTGCGCTCTTCGCGAGGTGCTTCGGCGGCAGGCAGCTCTTCCGTTTCCTCAACCACGTGATGCGAATTCCGCTGCGCTCTTCGAACACTCTTCGCCCTCGTCGGCTGCTTTTTGCTGGTTGCCTGTTTGTTTAAATTTATAATTTAATTTATTTTAAATTTTAAAGCGCGAAATTAAATCCGGAAAAATTTAAGAGACGGAGAAATTTAATTGTATTTCACCCGAGTGTAAAAGAAAAAGAAGAGAAATAAATAAATTAAGAAACCGTGCGGTAAAAATCAAATCAGCTCCCTTTTTTTTTAAAGAAAAAGTTTTAGTTTCGTTCTCGCTGTTTTTTTATTATTGTTGTTTTTTAATTGTTACATAACAATTTTAATAATTTTAATCATTGTAATTAAAAATTAATTTAGTTGAATTTTTTTCAATGTTGCTTGTTGTTGGCGGCCTTCAATTTGGCAGCGCGCTTGGAGGCGGCGACTTGACGCTGACGCAGGTTGGCAACACGCAGAGCGGCGGCCACGACACGAGCCTGTTCGGCATCCGCGAACTGTTCGGCGGCTGGTTCTTCGGCAGCCAGCTCGTTTTCGGGTGGGCCGTACACTTCGTCCGGGACGACGTTCCTTGCTTCGGGGACGGCGGCGAAAGCGTCGTCGGCTTGCGGGACGAGGTCAGCAGGCGGGCCACCGGCTGATTCATCAAAGGCCACCTCCGGCTTCAGCTCATCCGCGGAGGGATAGGGTGTCACCGGGGCTTCGTCCGCAGCCTGCTGGCGGGCGAGAACGCGAGTGCGACGGCGTTGCGGCTCAGCCTGAATGAGGGCTACGACGGCGCAGGCAATGAAAAGGACAACGACTTGGAATCTGGCCATTTCTCTATTTGTTTGTGTGTTGTTGTTGTTGATAGGATTCGTTAGAGTTGCTTGGTTGCTTGGTTGCTGTTGTGAAACTGATGCCTTGAATTTTTCGGCGACTGATTTTTATACTCAACGCCAGCCCGGCGGAGTGTTGTTCCACTCCATTCCGGGCTGGAGTGCACCGCACCCAAATTTGGGGCTGATTTTCGGCAGCGGTTGTTGCATAATTTATTATTTGCAGTGTAGTTAATTAATTTCGTTTCTGAAAATGAGCGAATATCCAAATAGTAATCTTCGTTCGACTGCAAAGCAACAAAAACAACACGACTTCCAATTCGATGGATTCGATAGATTCGATAGATTTTTCGCATTCGAAGCACGAAAACGTATCGGAAATCATGCCATATAAACAGCAAATAGACTGAAATTTTAATAGAAAATCAGGCGGTAGAAAGCGAGGGGCAGCAGGGGGCAGCAGGGGGAGAGGCTATGATATGCTTTCGCATTGAGCCGCAAGAATATTTCTGAAACGATGGCGACGCATAGAAGAAACATCTTGGAGAACATCGCCGGATGATGAACCTTGAAACTGCGAGAAGAGAGACGAATGCGACTCCACAAGTGAACCTCGGATAGACTTCTGAGACGCCCTGAATGAGGATTCAAGGCATCTGGCTTAAGTCGGCACCATTATTCATCGGGTGAGCGAAGACCCAACGGGCTCTGGATCGGAAGTGGACCGTAGTTGGTTGAAGGAAAGATTGTCGTAGTCTTCACCATGAAAACTCTATCGAATGTCAAGAAATAAAAGGGCAGTAAATACAAGCATCAGAGGAGCGTAGAGTAGCGTAGTGATGTACTACCCAAGTTGTAATAACGAGAAGAAATTTGCACCCATTCGGTGCCTAGTGTGTGAATGGCCTGCCCCTGCTCAGCAAGAATGAACCAATCAATTACTAGGATCTACGTTCTTCCAGGATCTACGTTCTTCCATCTTGGTTAAGACTTTAATGAATGTCCTCTAATTGGTATCTGAGTTTTGGCCCTGTGTGATTTGACTCTGTCTATCATCCCTACCTACCTACCATCTGCCGTTATATGAAGATTTTTTAAAGACATCCTTTCAGCATTTATATTGTACTTTATTTATATTATAGTGAATGTAATAGCTACATTAAAGTTTAGTATTTTAATTGAATTGCGACGAAATGACATGAAACGAAATTAAATGAAAAGGAAGCGGAATGAAGGATGGAGTTCTTAGCATTGGATCCGTGAATATATTGAAGCTGAAGTTGTGGGGGCTTCGGCTCCAGGTTGATACATTTAAGGACGTCCTCGTTGCCGCCGTAGTTCATATTTGATCGCGCTTAATCCGTTACGTTACTCATACATACGATGACGATTTCTTTTTCGCTTGCAATCGGAGGCATGGCACCCTTTGCCCCCGTTCCCCCTGACACCTTTCTCTCTCTCTCTCTCTTTTTGTCTCTCTTGGTTTTTGTTTTTTTTTGTTACTCGTACAACTTCTATTATTTTCATCGCCATCCACCGCATAAAGGACCCGCCTCTCCTGCCTCTGATACGCTTTTAGCATGATTTTCTTCTTCTACCAAGCATTTGCAATTTAAATCAAAATTCAATAGAAAATTGAACATCCGTTCCTGCTCCCGTTTTTTGGTGCCCCATTCAGCTCATCGCGTTCTTTCTTCTGCTCCTCTTTTTGGTGCACTCAACGGAAATCGTTCAACTCTGGTGGCCGATCCTCGCTATTGTCCAGGACGTTGGACGTACATACGTACACGCATTACTGCCAAGTGACCGACTTGCCACTCAGGCCAAAGTTCAGTTGGTTGGTTGCTCCATTCTTATTGTTGTCGTTGTTGTTTTTTTATTGTTGTTGTTGTTGTTGCTGGTCTTGAGCTGGTTGAAATTTTGTTGTTGTTGTTGTTGTTGTTGTTGTCGTCGCCAACTGAGTTCGTTCGTTTGTTCGTTCGGGTTGCGACCAAATGGAGCACAAGGTAAACAAAGAGGACAACAACAAAAACAAAAGGAGACGAGGAATGTTCAGTGACAACAACAACAACAACAACAACAACAGTGACGATAACTTCTACTCTCAGTTCAACAACTTTTCGAAGCACTCAAGAAAAAAGTTGCTTTTTGTTACCTTCTTTGAGGTCACTTTTGGACGAAACGGAACGGAATGGAATGGAATGGAATGGAATGAGAAATGACACAAGTACAATTCTTCCTCTATTCCCCAATAAAATACACATTTTTTTTAGTATTTGATTAAAAGCTTTTATTCAAAGAATTGTTACAAAATAATAATAAACTAAAAACTCCAAGACATTTCATAATATTATCACAACAACAACGACGGATGCGGTTATAAAGTACGAGTAGCTAAAAAAGGATTCGTTAAGAAAAGAAACTCAAGAAAGAACCAGAAGAGGTGTTTTCTCTAAATTTAAACGAGTTGTTCCCCCGCCAGAATCTGGACCAAGCAGAATGTGGGGGGAACTACGCAGGAGGTGTCAGCTGGTCGCTTCCGGTGGGCTGCTTAAGCTGTGGAACGCTTCTTGCTGGCAGCGGCGGCGGCTCTCAGCTTGGCGGAGCGTTGGGCGGCGACAGCCTTGCGATAGGCGGCTTTGCGGTACGCCTGACGTTGGCGCAGAGCAGCGGCGCGACGTGCGGCCCTCAAACGAGCCAGCTGGGGGCCAGCGGGCAACTCTTCGGCAGCAGGATCGGCGGCGGGCACGTCGCTCTCTGGTGGGCCGTAGACTTCATCGGGCAGATGGTTCTCGCTGACCTCTGGTGGGCCGTAAACCTCGTCGGGCTGGGCTTCGACTTCGACTTCGCCTTCAAGGGGGGCTTCACCCTCAACGGGGGCGTCGCCGAGTGGCACTTCGGGCACTCCTTCGCTGAACGGAACCTCGGGCTTCAGCTCATCCGCGGAGGGGTAGGGTGTCACCTCGTCGACGACGGCGGCCTCCTGACGAGCGAGGACACGAGTGCGTTGACGGGGTGCCAGACGCCGCTGGGGCTCAGCATGGGCGATGGCGAGGGCGAAAGCCGCCAGAAGGATAACAACTTGGAACTTGGCCATGTCTCGGGTAACTCGGTAGCTAAGCAGATTGAACTTTCTTGAAGCTGTGCAGTGGTGAAGCGGTGAAGCTGTGAATTGAACTGAAGTAGCAAGAAACGGCGCCGGGCTTTTATACGATAGCAGCACAGGCGTGGCGTGCGATGTGTGCTGTGATTCTATTCTTTTGCTTCTTCTTCCGCACGCCCGCCCTTTTAAGGTGCGTAGAGTGCGCTGGCGTTCCATCGGCTCCTCAGCAGCGATCGACGGTCGCTGGCAGCCATCGCATTGTGTTGATTTCATGCGTGCCGAAGGGGATCCGCTCGTGGCTACGTGACCCGGCAGCTTAAGCGTGTCGCCGCATTCCGTGGATGGCCGATTGAAAGTGTAAGTTTCCGAACAAACACCGAAAGTCGTCGGCGGCCGGCACTCAAACGGCCGACTGCGACTGTCGATGGCAAGCTTAGATTTCATGTTTGGTTTTTACGACTCTGCGGCGGCACGGAATGAATAAGAAATCCGAGTGCTTCGAGCAGACTCGTGGCCCGAAGGCGGCGCGGTGGCGAGGCAGCTCGGCAGCGGCTCCTTCGGCAAGTCGAGCGGCCGAAATTGATTTCAAATTCAGTGCGAGTTAAGTGCTTAAACATTAACGAAAAATTGAATAATTATAGCAAAGAAGCGCAAAGAATCATCGCTCAACAACTGATAGAAATAATCAATTATATTATTCTGCACGTATCCACAAACTGTCCATAAACATACATATATCAATATTTGAAGGATTACCAAATGTGTGTCTATTCAACTTTGGACATTTGGAGGTTTTATTCGAGAAGCGGTTTTAATGATTATTTATTGACAACCAAATTAGCGAAATCTACGAACTTTAACGCTGATAGACACGGACAGACACACGTAGCATTGAGCAAATTATTGACGCATAAACACGACAACTACAACAGATAACAAGAACAACTACAACAAAAATAAACCGAAAATATTTTGTTAAATTGCAGAGCAGCCAAAATGTGCGAATTCCAGACCAGTGCAACAACAGCAACATAAGCAACATAAGCAACAATACGCTGTGCTCTCAGCGTGGACGGTTCAAAAAGAAAGAGTTACCAACCAACAACAACAACAACGACAGCAATGAACTCTGCATAAAAAATGCGTTCACACACTTGTGCATACGTACATGTGCAGCATTCTGTCAACTCAACTCAACTCAGTTCAGTTGTTGACAGAAGCCGTTGCTTTTGTTGTTGTTCTTGTTGTCCGGTCGAATTGTGCACTTGTTGTTGTGCTCGCTGTAGTTCGTGTTATTGTTGCTGTTGAGCACATTGTAAACAAGCGCGCAAAGTTCTGCTGTAGCTGCAGCGTTGTTTACGGAGAAGTCACCTTCATCAGCTGCTCCTTCACCACTCCTCTAACCCACCGCCCACGCTTGACTCGTTGACTGTTCGACTGCTTTCGTGAGTCGATCCCTTCGTGAAAGAAACACATATTATGGCATGTGTTGAGGTCGGCTGCCGTCGCTGAGTCTGCTGCATTCGTTGCCATTCGTTCTCTCGCTGTTCGTTATTCGTTTATTAATTGGCGGCCATATTTTACAGCGTAGCACTCACGAGCTCCTTCATTCCTGTGTTCGTTTGTCGGTTCGATCGTTATTCGGTTGATTCGTTTTTACCAGAGGTGGACAATAACTGATTAACTGGTCAGTAACTAGTTATCATTACAGTTATGCAGTTACTGTAACTTCGTTACTTTGCGAACGAAACGCTTATCCTACGTTATGCTATGTTAGGAAAGCGAAAATACAAAGTACTCGTATAACGTCGGATAAGCGTTTCGTTCGTTGTTAAGAAATGCGGCCCTGAGTGAAGTTTCTAGAGAACACTGAACGTCGGGAAGAACAGAAATAAACGGGGCATATTTTTAGGGTCTCTGTTAAAAGAACTCACACATTAAAGCGTTATGAATGAAACATTATGGGAGAGTCTTGTGAAATGTTTGTAAATATTATTCACCATTTCATTGTGGTGAAATATTTAGAAATACATTATGTCGAAATCATATAAAAACTAAAACAAGATAGTATTTTATTATTTAAATATATTATTATTGGTAGAATACATCGAGATATTGTATAAACACAACACTAAATCGATGCACACTTAAAATTCAGACTTTAGACAGTAGATAGACGAAAAACAAAAACAACAAACAAACAATAATAATACTTGAATACAAGAGGGACTCGGAAGAGTTTCATTCTCTCCTTCTTCTTCTTCTTCCACCTCCGCGGCACTCAGTTAAAATCGACCAGGTGCAGCGTAGAGAAGAGGAGAGGCTACCAGACGCAGCGGCCTTCGGGTCTGGCGAGCGTCGGGCGGCAGCGGCACTGCGATGGGCTGATGAGGGGCGGCAACAGTAGCTGCACCCACGTCGTTGCCACTGACATTCGTAATCAGCACCCGTTCTGCGTCGGGTTCGTCTGGCACGCCAGGAGCCGGCTTGGGGGCGATGGGATCGTCGTTGCTGCCGCAGGCCGGATGCGAGTCCACCGTGGAGAAGTCGGCTTCGTTGGCCTGTGAACTCCATTCGAGGGGCAGCAAGAAGGGGCGACGGGGGCGAAAGCCAGCCGGCGGATAGGGTGCCTTAATGAGGGGTGGCCTGCGAGGCGTCGCAGGAGGGTTGCTAAAGTTTAGATCTGGATCTGAGGTTGCTTGTGACGGTTCAGTTGTGGCAACACTCTTGAACTCTGGTAACTCGGTAGACTCTGGGAGCATTGTTTTTGTTGTTGTTGCAGCCACATCACGGTCACTTGCACTGTTGACTGCCTCCGTAGCAGTTTCGGTAGCGATGGACGCCCAAAAATCGCGACTGTGACGATAGTCCGTCTCCGGAGGATTGCTTCGCATCGTAGTCGTTGGAATTTCCTCGCTACTCTCGTCCTCCGTCGTTGTTTCATGCACTACTGACGTCGTACTTCCTTCGACATCCTCGTGGCCGCTGGTTGTTGTTGTTGTTCTCCGGTCGAGGAAGACTGGAGTGAAAGAAGAAGAGTCGGTTGTTGTGGCCACTCCCGCGTGACTCGTGTTGCGGAAATTGCGTCCGCTCCGAAACACCGCATCAGGCACGGGATACAATCTGGTCACCTTGGCTACGCCGGTGTCGCCATCGACACCTTCCTGGGGCGGCGTGGAGTAGCGGTTGATTGGCGTTGGTTGGCGCGCATTCACGTGCAGAGTGAACACCAGCACAAGCAGCGCCAGGCTACGAGAGCGATTGAAGTGCAACAGCGCCGCCATCTGGTGGATGTGTTGCTCAACTGTCGCGCATTTCGGTTTCGCCAACACTTTTATACGGATGTCGAAAATCAGGTGATGCAACACGATCGCTGCGCTCTGCTGTGTTCTATTCTCGGCCTCGGGCTCAGCTACTGAATTTGATTATCAAATCGATTGTTTATTGTTTCGATTATTATTCTTTCTCGCTGTTTCGCTTCCAGTCTGTCCGCTTCACACAGAAAGTGTTCCCACTTGGTTGGGGTTGCCAACTTTTACGTTCATTTAAGGTCGATCGATGGGCTCTCCTCCTCGTTTCCTGTATCTGTCTGTCTGTCTGTCTGTCTCTTTAGTGTGTTGTTTCAATAACCTCTAAGCTTGTTTCAAACATTATTTCAAGTTTCTCGAAACTTTGATGTACGTGATCTTTTTTTAGAAGACTCCATTTTTTCGGCAGTGTTTAATGGACGTTCTCTCTTCTATCTCTCTCTCTCTCACTCTCACACTCTGAATGAAATTCGCTTTGAAAATAATATCTATTGTATTTTTGGAATATTAAAGACTCGTGCTTTGCATAAAGATTTCAAAGATTTCTTAAAATGAAGTTTAATGAAGTCAATTCAATAAATCAGGGTGCTTTTTCCCAAATAATTACGATTTATATGGCATGTTATGGAGCTATTATGGTTAAAGGTATTCTAATTTCTTAAAAATACTTCTTAATTCTTGAAAATAACTCCAACTTAAGTTGTAGATGACGAGTTCAAGTGTTGTCCTGTCGATCTCGATTAATCCCCAAACTAAATGAATGTCAACCGCATTTAGTAGTTATTTTTATTGCTTTCCTATCCGTCATCTCCTTCGTCGTCGTCGTCGTGTGCTCCTTCTGGTCCTTGCGTCTTCTTCTCTTCTTCTTCTTCTTTGGAATCATGCAGAATGGAGTTCCTGAACATTGGGTATTAATTTCGAACTAACCACTAACGCAGGATGGTTTATTAACCTTTCGACTGCATCACATTTAAGATGTCGCCTTCTCTTATGTCCTCGTAGTCCTGTTCGTCTATCGCAGGACCTTCTCGAGTCCCGAGTCCAACTTGAATTGATTTGCGTCTTCTGTCCCCGGGTGCACTCGGTTCATTTAATTAACAACATTTGTTGCATTTCCTTGACTGCTGATGCGTGGAGTTCAACACTCTCTCCTTCTCTCTCTCTCTCTCCCTCTCTCTCTCTCCGCACGGGATATCTTCATGAAAAATGCATTCATTCCATCCACTTCGGAATCTTGATGTGTTGTTGTTGTTGTTGTTGTTGTTGTTATTGTTATCTGATTGCATGTTTATTACAAGCTTGTCAACAGATGGCGCAGGCAGACATTTTTGTTTATGTGTGTGTGTGTGTGTGTGTTTGTGTGTCTTCTTCTCTCTCAGTCGCTCGCCAACAGACTTCTTCTTCTTCTTCTTCTTCTTCTTCTTCAGACTTCTTGTAATCTTCAGAGTCTCTGCTGTTAAATTTGTCAACAGTAACTAAACAATAACAAGAATAAGATAAGAAGAAAACAAGAACACGACAACAACAACAACAACACAACAGAAACAATTACAACAACATCCGAAATGCAACAAAGCAGCAATCGAAACAAAGACGAAATGAAACGATTTGAGGCCGAATCTCAGGACGAGAGGTCAACTTTTAATAAAGCGTTCGCTGTGTTAATGCTGCTTGATGGTGTTGTTGTTGTTGTTGTTGTTGTTGTTGTTAGCAAGGATACGTTTTCGAGCAACTGATGAAAATGGAATGTGAAACTTTATATTTCAAAACTTCGATGTAATGCTTGAAAATTGAAATCATTTTCATGATAAACTTCATCGTTCTCCTCCCTCCCTCCACCTACCCGCCCGATCCGTATAGAAAACAACCATGTAAAATGTTCATAGAACGGAAGACGGAAATCGTAAAATCATTTGTGAAAAGAAGAAGAATAGAAGAAGAAGAAGAAGAAGAGAAGAAGAAGAAGGAGAAGAAGGAGAGGAAAAACCAATTCAGCGATGCTCCAAAATGTGCTACGAATTATAAAATAATTGAATTTTATTTTAATTTCATTTTCGTAACAACTTAAGTAGCATTTGTTGAGAATTGTAAACACTTGGCAAGAGTTTCAAGTTCAACATTGATGACAACAACAACAACAAGAACAACACAGACAAATATTTATAAAAAAATCCATCAAAGGCCGACTCGACCGAAGAACGTGTTTCGCATTTTGACGAAGTTCATCGACGATGTTTTTTAGACGCAAAAAACACAGAAAAACTGAGCCTCTGGCGGCAGAACATTGAACTACAAAAATCTAACTTGAAGTTCAACTCGCACAGTTTTTGAATGCAAAATTAGGACGATAAAAAAACAGCAGAGAATCGTGCATAAATTTAAAGTGTTATTGAAAAATAAATTTGATTTGATTTAATTTAATTTGAATTCATTTAATAATAAATTTTTTAACGATTAGAAATTAACGAACATTCTAGAGTTAAAAACTCAAAAAAAGTGAGGCATTCGATAATATATAAAAAAGAACAATTTACCTCAAAGTAAAAATTATTTAAAAAAAATATGTTATATTAATTTCAATTTTAAGAGAGTGAAAAGAGAGTAAAAATAGGAAGAACAATTGTTGTTATATTAATTGTTTGATTTATGCTGAAATACGATATTTTAAATGAAAATTAAGTAAAATAAATGGCAGTAAATACAAATTAAAACAAAATACTAATGATAGAAATATTAAATAATGCACTCATTTGAATTGCATTTTCGTCTTCGGGAGGTTATCGTTGTCAGCGTTGCCGAAGGTCGATCGTGCTGCACTTCGTTTGGCAGCAGCTCAAAACAACTGCAGCGCACTTCCAAGCGTCCAAGCTTCGGTGACGTCACTGCAGTGCATTCAACAGATTCTCTGTAGAACGCTATAAAAGCGCTGCAATTCGTTCCAAGGAAGTCAGTACACAAAAAGTTGCAGCTAGAAATTGAATAACAAAAACAAAGTGAATCCCTAATAATATATATTATAATAAAAGCATTGCGCAAAAATTCAACAATACACTAAATCAAATAAACGTTAAATAATATCAATAGTAAACGTTGTTGAAATGATAAAAATATCCTCGTTTAACTTCTGCTGCTGGTTGTTGGTTTGTGTGTTGGCAACCCTGTTGGCCAGCCGCAGCTGCGCCGCCGAGATGTCGTTGCGCCGCAGCTACCAGAGAAGTGACTTCGAGAGGGCGCAAGCGGCACAGCGATTCGCTCCAAGCGGCCGCGGCGGCGACGACGAGCCTCTGCAGCAAAATGCACCGGAGCCGGAGCAGGGTGAACGTTTTCCGCCCGCACCCGCACCCGCACGTGTTGCACTCTATGGATCCCCAAGTGTCCCTGGACTCGGAGCGCCCCACAACAAGTATGGAGCTCCAGTGGAGAGCGTCGATCAGCAGGATGAGGAACAACAGCGGGAGCAGGAGGATGAGGAACAAACGCAAGACCAGGATCAGCAGCAAGAGAATCAATTCACACTCTCCTCCTTCGAACAAGGAGATGCTCGGGATGATGACGACGAACAAGTGGATCGAAATGTCCAACTGGAGCAGCTGAAACTGGAGCCATTCGACATCCCGTTCGCTTTGCTTCAGGTGCCCGCCGAGTTCCTGCCCGTTCAAGCTGCTTATCCAAGAAATAGGAATTAAAATCAATCAATAAATATAAGTATTAATGTTACCATTATTCTATTCTATGTACACTGTATAAGAGTGCGAAACCCTTTATTGGGAATTCCATGAACTCGACCATGATGTCCCTCATTAATTTCACTCCTCCTCTGAAAACTAATCAATCAATCGTCGCTCAATCTTTATTAATAGCCAAGAACGAAATGTAAGACACACAAACATGTTATATAGAAATAAACATGAAAAAACAAAATATACTCCTTTTGAAAATAAACTTTTTTCGCCTGAAATCCTTAAAGAGACTCATAAACCTTTCGTTTAATTTTTTATTTTCTGATTTCCAATTCAGTCATTAAAATTCAAAGTATTCTCGATGATTATTAATTAAAGTAAAAAAAACTATAATAAAAAAAAAAGACAACAAAACCAACCAAACCAACAACCACAGGGTTGAAGAATTATTTTTTCCATGACTTCGTCTATGATGAAGAAATTTTAAGTAGCAATACTGACACTGAAAATAGACCAAAATTTAAGGTCTTCAAATTGTCACGTACGAGTTTCGTTTTAGGCGAAAAAATTAGACACTGGAAACAAAGAAGAAAGAAGAAAAAACAACAATAACAACAACAACAACAACTTCTGCAAACAACTAATAAATGTAAATTAAACGAGGTTGCTTTTGGTAGCTCTCAGAAGAACCAAACAAGTTGTGGGTAAAATAACATTAACAATAACAACAACAACAACAATAGCAAGGACAACAGTAAAAACAATAGCTTAAGTTGGTGAGTTGAACCACACTTAAAATCGATTTTCTTTGAATTCGAATTTCGTCTTCAAACTTCACTTCAATTGAAATATTTTACTATAAAAACTTCGAAGCCATCCAGTGATCGATACAGTCGTCTCTCGGCACTTCAACAAGCAACGAACACAAACACGATTGCCTTTTGATTGTTTTTATTAAATTTTGGACTTAAAGTTAAAAAAATTAATCCGGTTTAAGATGTCAAAGCTTTTCTTGCAAATCCTTTTCATTGCCGCTTGCATTTTCGCACTCTGCCAAGCCGAAGCACCACGATCCCGGGCAGCGCGCTTCAATGCAGCACGTCGCCAAGGATTCCTGGCCCGCCAAGAAGCCGAAGCGCCCGCCGCTGTGACGCCCTACCCATCTGCCGATGAGCTGAAACCCGAAGTACCGTTCTCTGAAGGCGGCAGTGAAACCGCTCAACCCGATGAAGTCTATGGACCACCCGAAGTTGAGGCCGATGATGAAGCTGCCTTTGCTGCTGACGATGAAGAAGCTGCCGTTGCTGCTGAGGAAGAAGCTGCCGCTGCTGCTGAGGAAGCTGAGGCTGAGGCTGAAGCTGAAGCTGAAGCTGAAGCACCCGCCCAAGACTTCCAACCCGATGAGGTTTACGGGCCCCCCGAAATTGATGTGGCTGAGGATGATCACTTTGCCCCTGAGCCCGTTACTGAGGAACCGCGCTCGGGTCGTTTGATCTTCGGACGTCGCGTCTCAGGCCGTCGTGCAGCGCGTCCAGCCAAGCTGCAGGCATCATTGACCACAGCGCAGCGTCAACGTCGTCAACAGCAGCAGCTGAGGGAACGCTTTGTTGCGCAACCAGTTTTTGTTTATCAACATTTAGTTTAATTGTCATTTGATTGGTTTCTCAAAATTTAATTCTTCTAAAAATATCTGGTTTCTTAACTGTTATAAAAAAGGTAGAAAAAAAATATTGTTAAAAATTCAAATAAAAAAAATATAAAACTTAAAAAACAAATCAGTTTTCTTTTTATTTGAGTCCCTTTCCAGTGGCTTCAAATCTTTTCTTGGAAAATAAAAATAAACCTCCACTATCGTAATCGTCCCTCTTCCCCTCCTTCCCCCCAATCTTCCACTCTTTTTCCCGCCCCAACAACTCTGGCCTTTTATCGAACAGCTTCTTCATGTAGCTGCCAAAATGATAGCGGTTATTTTTTTGTTATTGCTGATGTGTGGTTTGTGTGTGTGTGTGTGTGTGTGTGTGTGAATTCAATTAGCCAAGCCCTGAGCGCTCTATTTGATCGCCGAAGTGAAGCAACTCCACTCCACTTCCCTCGTTAAGAGGATGCAAGGACTTCCGCTAAATGAGCCGTGTTTAATGAATGCAGGATTTGCATTTAAATCGTCACCCGAATCGTGACTACTAAACTTTGTTTGTCGTGATTGTGTTGGTTGAAATGCTTAGTTTTGAAGAGTGGTGCCAGTGTTCGGTGAACGGTCATCAGTGAGCATCTCGCTAAGAAATCAACCTGAAAAACATCAACCAAGTAAAAAATTAAAGGTTGAAAGTTGATATAAAAAGTGCACAATCTTTGCTCCCCCATTTTTGGTCTTCTCCTCCACCGCCTCCTCTTGGGTCATCCTTATATTTAAGAAGGTATTTTAACTCAACATCATGTGTTTTCGTAACGGGATCTTCACTCAAGCAGCAGGTAAATTTTTTCAAAGTTCTAAGATCTGCCAGAAACACTAACAGGGAAGAAAACAGCCACAACAAGAACAACACCGGCAACAACAACAACAACATTGCTTCAAACGAAGGGAACAGAACTCAGCTTTGAAGTGGCGTAGATCAACAGTTGAGTGTCGGCAACCGCTGTCGGTTGACTATGTTGTTGTTATTGTTGTTGTTGTCTCCAATATACTCTTATGTCATGATCATGAATATAATAATACCCATGGCGATGATGACGATGGTGAGGGTGTGGGTAAGCGATTCTGTCAACAACATCAACAACACCGACCTCATTTGCGTTCCAAGGAGCAGCATCGTCTGGCAGTCATCAGAATGACGATGCTGTTGCTCTGGACGATTGTGATGATGATGAGGAGGATGCTGCTGCTACTGATGCCGCTGGTGTACGATTAGTTAATCCCTGGAAGCGCCATTAAACGTCGTGCGCTTTTGAGTCGCCTCTTCTGCTGCATTTTGGACAACATGAGTCACGTTGTCAGGTTGACTCCAACGCCACTAATAATGAGACAGAGTTGCCATTAAGCTCATTTTAATTACATAGTAAATGAAATGGTTACGTTGTAAATATTTTTGGGTCATGTTGAATCTATTTAAAAGCTGCCAAAAGCTTCAAAAAATTAGAAATTAACAATAAACACATGTTTACATTTCCCGGTTTTAGTTTTGAAAGTAAAGAGGAGGTTTCAGTGTTAAACTCACGGTCAGAAAGGTACTCAAAACTGAGGACTAATATTAGTCTTAAGCTGACAACTGCTGACGTCTCTCAGCTGTAATCTGACGGCGTAGAATGATCGAAAGAGGCATCTTTTGAAACCTTAAGAAATTGTGAACTTCTAAAGATTAAATTAGGTCGGTCCACGCCCCCGCAGAGGCCCATGTGGCTCATTGGATGGCATACCAGAGCGGTTCGTGGTCTGGTATTGAATAATGTGAATACATATATACGAGTATCTGATTATTTCGCTAAAAGACAAGCCATTTTTTTCTGTAAGTTTAGAATTTTTTTTAATATATTTTTTATTGATATAAAAATTCGTCTCGTTATATTTTTCATAAAATTTTCATAAACTATTTTTAGTTTTCATAAAACTAAATTCTAAGAAATCCAAAACAAAATAAAATGTTGGATTAATCAGAAAAATATGATAAAACTAAAATACAACAAACTTTTTATAAATTTATATCTAGTGTTTATAGTAATTCTAATGGTAAATGTTAACGGTACATAAAATTGCTTTCTTCGTATATTCTTTCTTCGTATTCTTAAGAATCTCTTTATCGGGATTATTTACATTCAGGTTGTATACATATTTATAGATATACAATATACATATGTGAGCATACTTATCTCTATATTACTTTATATATTTTTATGTTATCCATTTTCCCCATTATATTTCAATATCGGGATTAAGGAATGTTTTGAGAAATAGTCTTCAGGACATCTTTAAAGCCACTCTTTTGTTTTCTACAAACGGATGGCAGCTTTGAATTCCAGTTAACGTCAAAAAGAGAGAAGGTGATTCCCGTGATCATCCGTGTTCTCCTTCACTTTCTCTCGCTCTCTCTCGCTCTCTCTCTCTCTCTCTCTCTCTCTCTCTCTCTCTCTCTCTCTCTCTCTCTCTCTCTCTCTCTCTCTCTTACCTCCCGCACTATCTGTGTTCCTTCTTCTCTTCCTCTTTCCTTTCTACCACTCATGCACATAATCCACAATCAGTTTCTCATTAACCGACGCTGGCACGATTTCCACCGATTGCACAATCGGCTGCAGGTGCCCATCGCTGCCGATGTGCGTGAAGCGTCCGAACTGATGCACATCGCTGTCGACCACAACGAAGTCCGGCTCGACATCGGCGATCAGATAAGTGATGCCAAATCGATCGTTCGGAGTATTCGGTTGCGTCTCTAGAAGCGGCACAGCAGCGTCGCCTTCGGTGGCTGGTGCGTCCTTCTGCTGCTCTGGGGCCTCCACAGTCTGCTTCTGCTCCACTTCATCCTCTGCCGCACTGCTGGCTGATAATTGAACAGCACTGTTCTCATCTGCCGTGGATGCGTCCGTCACAGCGGCTTCTTCTTGCTCGATCTCCGGCGGCGGAACCGTCGTTGTTTCGCTCACTTCTGTCGTTGATCCACCGCCTTCGGGCAGCTCTTCTTCGGGCTCTTCGATGTTCTCCTCCTGCTCCTTGGGTTTTTCACTGATTTTCGGTACGCTGAGTAGCAGCAGCTGCGCTGACTTCGCTCG
Source organism: Myopa testacea (assembly GCA_949629155.1). NCBI lineage: Eukaryota > Metazoa > Arthropoda > Insecta > Diptera > Conopidae > Myopa > Myopa testacea. The sequence continues at coordinate 11,968,475 of OX451348.1, read as the reverse complement.
AACGTCCAGCGACGACGCAGTTCGATTTTGCTGTTCGGCCAACGGCTCCAGAATGACTTCGATGTCGTCGAACGTTCCTGGTGCTGGATCCAGTGTTGCCTTGTGCCCAATCGTGATGGAGGCATCCTCGTCGCGTGAGGTTGGCTCATCGGATGCTATACTAGCTGCTGTTGTTGTTGTTGTACTTGGCACAACATCGTCCAGCATGTGCAGCATGTCATTTGTCACATTTTGATTGTCACTTGCAGCTGCTAAAGTTGTGGTTTCTGATGCCGCCTCGCTGACGTCCAGCTGCAATAAAGGCGACGAACGTTGAACAGCAACTTTTGTGTCGGCCGAATCAATTCTCAAAACACCGGCTTCGGTGCCGCTTCCAATCAGCAGGAGCAGCAACAACAGCGCTGTTGTTGTTGTTGTTGTTGTTGTTGTTCTTAAGTATTTCATCATCATCTTTCTTTATCGAGTGAGTCTTTTGGGTTTCGCTTCCTTCAAAATGCGCCTCAAAAGCTTCGTGTTCTCACGGAGCCTGTGATTTCTTAACTGACACTTCGTCGCTTAAGCTTTGCTTATTTATAAGACGCCTCGACGAAGTTGACCCTGATCACCAAAGCGACCAAAGAAGCTTCTAGCTTCAAAATGGTTCGTTAAATTCAGTTCGTTGTACAAGTTTTGCTGTTGTTGTTGGTCAACAAACACCAACCGGAAGTAGGAAGTGAAAAGCGAAGAAGAAAAAAACCACACACGTTTTGATAGACTACATTTTAGACTAAGTTTTGTTTTTTTCGTTCAATATTTATGCACAGTTTATTCAACGAGTTACAACAAAAGTAGACGATTTCGGGGTCACTCTGTCATCGGCTCGTAAATATGACAACGTGACACAGAGCCATATCCACACTCTGCCCCACACAATCCTCATCTGGTTGTTTTTGGATTTTTTGGTATTTAAAAGTGTCTTTATAGCATTTTAATTGATCGATTGATTGCTGTGAGGTGAGTTCAATATTTTGATCACGTTTCGAGTGACTTTCAGTGCGACTTTCGTGTGTTGTTGACTTTTCTTTGTTCTGAGTCTGGGTTTTTCTAAATTTTTTTCTACATTTTTCTGGTTTTTTGTACCCTTTTTCCCACCCTTTTCCCCGCTCTACTTGTTTCTGTGTGTGATTTCATTCAGCGATCGATAAATGAATTTCAACTGCTGCAATATTTATAGCTATTAATTAATTCGTTCGGCTGCTGCATTTTTCCAATTTGTAAATATTTAACAAATACCGGCAGATCAAATTTTAAGCCCTGTGCTTGTTTACAGTTAGAAACAAAAGCGACCCTCCGGCGTCCACTCAACTCGCAAACCGTTACACGGAGAAAATCGTGTTGTTTTGTTGTGGGTTGTGGCCGGTGTTGGTACCGGCACTGAAACTCATTCAAAAAAATGTCTCTTAAAAAGATAACAAAACAAGGAAATAATAGCTACTTTATTTTAATTCGATTCGATTCGATTTCGGCGTTCGATTTATTAAAAATTCGATTTAAGCTGCTTCCAAATAAAATTTGTTCAGTACTTCATTTGCATTTAAATGGAATGTGATCAAATGTTGTGTAATTAATCCTGATTTCGTGTTTATGTTTCTTTATCAGACAAATTAAAACAAATCGTTTATTTTTTGTGCAAATTCAGAGCGAACAAATCAATATTAAACAAATATCATATACGAAGATTAAATACAAAAATACACATATTTGAAGCTTATTAGTGTAGTTAACAAATTTAACAATTAATGCTATTTAATTTGTTTAATTCTCATGTAATTCTAACTTCATTTCAGTTTAAATTTAATGCAATTTAATTTTGGTTTAGTTTTAATTTAAATTGCATTTTAACTTGGATTTAATGTAATATTGATTTAGTTTTAATTTAAATTTTATTTTTTTTTTCATTTTACTTTTCATTGTATAATAATTTTTCCTTAATTTAATTACAATTTGGAAGCAAATCTTCTCGGCTTTCAATATTTTTTGAATTCTCTATATTTTTGTTATAATTTCAAGTGCTATCCTTTCCTTCTCCATCTTTTTTCTTTCTTCCCCTTCTTCTTTACAGTTATCATTTTAAAATTTTATTTTTTTTTTATTTCTCCTCCTTTTCTGTGTGTGTGTCTCTTTCTTGTGTCTGTGCTGCTTGGCGCCATCTCACGACGCCTGTTTATAAGCAGCGTTGCCACCCAGCTGCTCGGATGCACCTTTTGACAGTCGTGTCTCTTGCAATTAAAGTGTCTGTTGCTCCCGGAAATCGTCACTTACCAGCGATGAAAAGAAAGCAGCTGCAACACCTTCCAAAATTACTTCCCTCCTTCCTTCCTTCCGTCTCCGGTGCGGCTTCTAAAATGCGGTTCGAGGATGGTCTCAGCATCTCAGTGAAATGGAGTTCAATTTGGGTTTCGTTGTGAGTTCCGGAAACTGTTTTGCATGTCATTTTCACCAGATATGGAAATAATAAAAGCTGTCGATTTTCGTGCGGTTACTGGAGATGCCAAGAAAAGCAATTTATTTTCGATGCTGTACATGTACTCATACATCTACGAGTATACGCACCATACGTACATATATAGTCTGTAGTCTGGATCAACATCATCTCGTGAGACGAAATTAAGGCGTATCTTCTAGAGATTTGGTTGGAGTGAAGACAGTAGAGATTAAACACAATACAAACCTGGATTTATTTAAAGAACTTCAGTGTCGATTATCTCGATTATTTACTGTAGTTCATGGTCTATGATAAAGTTTAAGAATCGTACCAGGGTAGATGTGCTCCATGTAGTTTTCTGTACATCGTCCATCTTCATTCAATTTGATTCTCATCATTTCCATTACTCTAAAATGTTTCTTTGGTTTTGCATCTTTTTTCCGAAGTTTTTCGTATTTTCATTGTTGTACAACAGCAGTGCGTAGATCACAGGTGAAAAGTTTCCAGAGCTCAACACCTGCATTTTAGCCAACAAACTCGTACATGCGAGTAACTAACTCGTTCGTTTCCGTTCCTTTTCTTTCCCCTCTCCGCGTAATCTTCACCATCATGTGCAAAACACAATACTTCCCTCTCCAGTCGAAAGTTGTTTCAAATAATGTTTTTCTTCGGCTTTTTCTTCGATGAATTCTGTGAAATTAGAGCAAAAATTCAATTCTGTGCAAAATTCCACAACCAACAACTCAGAGAAGTTGTGATTTCCTCTTCAGCCAGTTTTCCAGTTTCTCCAGCTTTAAGTTTATCTTCCTTTGTTTTTTTGCTTTAGTTTAGTTTCAATTTCAGACTCAGTTTCGAATCCGAATTCGAGTGCGAGTTTCAGTTCTAGTTTCAGTGACTGTTTGTTGTTGTTGTTTCTTGTGATTTTATTTTTAGCCATACATTTGAATTGCAACAACAACTGATGCCGATGCTCCTGCTGCTGTTCGTTCATAACTCTCAAGTAATGAAAACTCTGGCAAGCGTCCAGTTTATGCTGATGTTTGAAAGGATTTCGACAGCCAGCGGCTGCTAAGAGTGCGACAGGAGGAGAGAAAGTGAGAGAGCACAAGAAGGAATGAACTTTGGCAGCAAGATTTAAGTAAACTTAAAATCTTTAAAGTTTCATTTCAACAGAGCTTCTGTGACAACGATATCTCTGAGGATGCTTTAATGTGTCCTGAGAGGTGTCGCAAGCCCGCAGGACATCGCAGAAATAATTACTTTTACAATAACAATAAGCTGAGAGAGGGAAAGGAGGAGAGAGTAGACAAGAAGACAAGATAAGAAAAAGACGGCGAAATAAGAGCGAGAAGGCGAGACAACCATAGAAAGAGAAAAGAAGGGGTTTCACACTGTTTAAGAATCCTTTTGAGTGTGGTCCAGTTTCGACAAAAGTTTATAAAGTTTCCTAGAGGAAAAATAAGTTAGGAAAAAGAGTAGATGCTTCTACCACTCTCTCTCTCTCTCTCTCTGTCTCCCTCTCTCTCTAACTTTGTAAGACAAAAAGACACCCAGAAAAAAGAAACCGTTATCAAACCTTGTAAATTTTCAGTTAAGAGCAAAAACACTTGTGTTCCTTCCCTCCGTCCCGATGTTCATTCTTCTGTTTTCCACTCGTATACCTCGGAATTTGGAAAAATTTCCGCATTGGTACCCAAAAACTATCTGAACTTCGATTTTGCAGCAGGTTGAACTTGCAGACAAGCGATTGTCCCTTCGTGCGCTCCTTCAGAGTCCTCGCTAGAGCACTTCTGCAGCTTTCACTGTCACACCGAGCAAAAAAGTTATTGAAAAGTGCGGCGTACGTGCCATCACTCGTGAGGAAGTGAATCATCTCTCTCTCTCTCTCTCTCTCTCTCTCTCTCTTGCCTTCCATAATCTGCCAAGGACACGACATCGACACGATTCAACCGTTCGTCATCGTGTCGCATGATGTGCAAAGGCGTGAAAATGTCCTGCATTTCAATATGTTCCAAATGTGTTGTGTATATAATTGAATTTGTTTCCAAATAAGTTAATATAAGAATAAATAAGGATAGAATAGAACGGGATCAACGTGTGAGAGTGGGGTAGCTTGGAGGCGGTGGGATGGTGAAATGTCCTGAGAAAATTAGTCTCAAGGAAACAACTATTTGGGACCTGTTTTTGTGGGCGATGATTTTGGGATCCTTTAAGGTGAGCAGATCATTTTAGCACTTCTATCTGCTGTTAATCTAGAGTGGATCTGGTTGGAGTCTGGGGCAGTGATGGCAGTGTGCAATCGTCTCTGGTGACGAAAGTGTGATTTAATACACAATAAATCTGAAGTGCAGGAAATCCGATGAAGATAGAAAGCAGTGCGGTTAGGGTGAGGTTAGAGCAGTACCACACGCATACACACGCACACACACCTACACTCACCAAAATCAGGCGAAGCTTACATACGTCATTAACATGAAAGTTTCCCTTAATTACTCGTATCTGCGCAAAGCTTTCGTCATCGCTGCAGCACCTGCTTCGGCTTCCCTCCTTCGGCACCCCCTTCTAAGGCCTGAAGCGTGACACACGCCCACTTAACACCTTCTGGCTTTGTGTCAGAAAATCTTGCGCTTCACTAATTAACGAGTTAGTCACAAGAACCACTCACGACGATTTTCACAACTTTGTTGAGCTCACTTCGAGCGTAAGAACCCAGGCGCCAAAAGGTTCGTCATCATCAGCATGATCATCATCATCGCCGTCATGAAGATGGCTGCATTTAGGGCTCTGCTCCGTAACACATACATACATATACGTATACATATAGTACGTGTGTGTGTGTGTGTGTCTGTGTGTGTGCGACTACACACTTGCTGATTACAATAAATAGCAATTTAATGAGTCGTTTTACTGCCAAACTTTCTACAAATCGAGGCCAAAAACGTACACAAACACACCGAAACATTCCAACACACACACACACCCACACCCACCTACACACACATAACCCCCCACATTCACAAATGTTAAATCAACTCGAACATTTGAAGTTGTTGACGACACACTTGATTTAAGTTGAAATGCATCTCCAAGGATTTTACTGAAAGTTTCGAGCATAAAATGAACCGAAAACTTGAATTGAATCGTTCGAAAATCGTCGAGTAGGGATCGCAAAGAGAGTGTTAAAGGGTCATCAATTTTATTGGTGAAGGTACTCGTAAAAACGGAACAGAATCCTTACAGGTGAGTGCAACAAAGAATCTTTTTAGATCTACTATAAAATGAAAACAGTAGGCAACAATTTGATGATGATGATGATTTGTAGTAGTGAAACAACTTGTGTATAATTCAATTTAAGCCTTGAAGGGGAAAACACCCACACACACACACACACACACACAGCTCCCACCTGAAGCCGGTTCTCTCGCATCGCTTCGTCGTGGCACAGTTTTTATTTTTTCTGTTTTTTTCAACTACGTTGTCAACAGAATAAATAAGTTTTGTGCTGGTCGCTGCTCCAGCCAGTCAACGAGGTCCACTGAATATCCTTTTAGCCGTTTAAGTAGTAACATATTTCAGGCAGCGTACCTGCTGCAATCCGGCTACTCTGCTCGCTCCTCTTCTCGCTTCTCAGACTGTTTCTCAACCCACTTCTTCACTTCTGTTCCGCTGAACTTCCAGTCCAAATCACACACACACACACACACACACATTGTAGCATTGCAGTTGGTTGATGGTAGTGGCTGTGGCTGGGACGCTTCCAGCTCTTTGAAGGTGCACTCGCATTTCTCAACTTGTCAACCTCACTGAAGCACAGTGAAGTCGCCGCCCGCGAATCAAAATCGCGTCGCACAGTGAATCGGGCGGAGAATTGAAAAGAATATCTTTTATTTTTTATTTCCTTATAACAAAAATGTTCTAAATAAAAAAACTTGTTACAACAAGTATTTGAAGTGGATGAAATTTTTAATTTATCATTTTTTTAATGATATTTAAACCTGTGTTGACCACCGTTCGACGCGATGCCGCGCTGCAGTCGCCGTCGCTGTCGGGGGCTCGCTGTGAACTCTTGCAACTCGTGGCAAGAGAGTGCATTTATTTGCAATGTGTTGTTGCATCGCAGTAATTTTCACTGTCAGTGGGGGGGCGTTGAGGGGTGGTCTTCTCTCTTTCTAAAAATATTTAATTTAATTTTATTTATTGCCAGTTCTCAAGCTTGATTCACAGCTTATCATCAGTGATGGAAACATATACAGTGGACAGACGTAAACTACAGCTACATGTTTTTTAAAGGTTCATCTACGCTGAGTGTTGAGAACAAATGTTGAGAGCAACATTCTTCTTTTTCATTCTTCCCCTTTAGTTTTGTATATTTCGCCTTTGGTTTCTCAATTTAAAGCTTAAAGTAATGAAACAAACAGTAAAAAAATATGAAAATAAAAAAGTAGACTAAAAGAAAGTTGAATTAACTTCAAGCAACAAAAAACTTCATCTTGTAATAAAAAAGTAGAACAAACACACTAACAAAATCCGCAGCAACATTTATTGAACCATCACCTCGCCTCTAACCGCACTCCACCACCCCCCCAGCGCCCGTACCACATTTCAATTAATCCACCCACAAACAAAGAAACGGTATAAACCACCTACAATGAAAACCAACCGACTTTCGTCTAACTTCGGCCAGATTTTAGAGCGGATTACATGCGTGATGAGCTCTGAACGTACACCAGGACCTGTGACGGAAGGAAAGCGAAGAAGGAGAAGCAACAAAATACTAAAAACGATAAGAAGAACAAGCAGTCTGATAGCTAAGCGGCCAGTCGGCTCGGTAATGAAGCAGCCTGTCAGGCAGGAAGTCAAGCAAACTGTCAACAGGCCCCAAGACCAATTTTTTATTCAGGCAGTCACTCTGATCGTCAATCAGTCAGTCAAAAATAAAGTCAGTCAATACAGTTAGCCTTGAGAATTAATTGCACTGGTCCATGAAAGATGGACCAGGACGTAGATGTACAGCATGTCTAAGTGCATGGTGTACAGTGTGAACTGCATAAGCTAACTGCTGAACTTGAAAAGGTTCACTTCAAAAGGTTGCTTCATAGGGCATGGACCACACCTCCAGGGTAATTAAAATACTCTGGGGAATTAAAATACTAACGGGGCACAAACTAGAATACTTCTATCAAGAAGTAAGGAAGGAAGTTAGGAAAATCGTAGGCATCCTGACAGAGGCCACATACGGACACTACGTAGTTTGGAATGCTCTGCCTTCTGTAGAATAAGGGGACAGACAATGGGCTAGACTCATATAAGACTCATAAATCACTCCTGAGGATTTTGGCATAAAAGGGTGGAGGCTCTTTGAATAATATACCCATTTGTATCCTTTCCCTACATCTCTCCTCGCGCTCTTCCTTGCTCGGTAGGCGCCCAATGGGCCTAAGTACAATTTTTGTCTATTCCCAAGATTTAATCTATGCTTTATTGCCATTAATATAAACTCGAATGCTTTACGTCAGGCTTGTTAAATAATTAAATAAAACAACTGAAACAACAACAATCAATAATGGTTACATTGAAGTCTCTTTACTCGAGCAATGCCAGGCCCACCCGCTTTTAAATTGCTTTTACTTGTGATTGTGGGATTTTCCACCGAAATAAAAATTGTTCAAACAAAAAAGTCATGTTTAAAGAGAACAAAACAATCAACAGAACCAGAAACAGATTAGATTCGGAGAAATCGAAAATATTCAAAAAGAACAACATTAATATAGTAAATACATGCGTAAGACATTTGGTTATACTTTTATTTTCTTTTATTGTCTGTTTTGATGACAGCAGCAGCAGAATTTCACAGAATTCCTCACCTAGCCACCGAAAAAAAAAGTTGTGCAAATAAAAAATCATACATTAGTATTTAACAAAATCAATATTCTAACTTTTAAAGTGAAACAATAGCATCGACTAAGTTCCGGAGAAGTCGTGGTGAGTCGCAGCGTGTTGAGGGGGTGAAAAGTAGTCTTAATTGTGGTCTCAGACGGTATATAAAAAGGACGTCGTCTGTTTCAAAGGCAAGCAGTTTCAATTCAAACTCATAACAGAAAGTTAGATAAATACTCGTACTTAGATAATATTTTGTTAAAATTGAGCAAATTAAAACCTCTAAAAAATGTTGCCAAATTTGTACTTCTTCGTCTTCTTCGTCATTATTGGCGCCTTCTTCAATGTAGCTCCGACCTTCGCCCAGCGACCTTCATATGCGAGCCGTTTTCCTTCGTTTGGAACCTATCGAACTGCGACTGACAACAACAACAACATTCCAAACGTCCATACCCCCTCAACAGAGGAACCGCTTCCAGTGGATGCTCGTGGAGATGCCGCGTTAGTTAAATATCTGAGATCGTTGCCCAGGGAAAATCAACCGTTTTGGTTGCTTAATTATAAAGCGATCGAGGCTCAACGTAACGGTCGCGGTTGAGGTCATCGGAGGTCGTTGCAGGTCTGCGGAGGTAGAATATATTCTTAATTGTAAAAAACAATATTAAACCTAAAACCTAAAAATAAAGAAAATTGATTTGAAATAAGATTTTGATTTGGTTTTCCCGGTTTGTTTGTCCATTTTGTCTGGAATTTGATTATAATTCGTAATAAGATTTTCTATTTTTTTTAATTATTCATATTTTTATAATAAATATAGTGGAGGAATAATTTTATAGTCGCATAAAAAACTGACAGAAAGATGTTTATAAATATGACTTACATATACTTATAATAAATAAATATACTTAGTAAAAATTTGTCTTTTTGGCATGTTTTAAAATTTTTGTAAAAGTTTGATTTAACAAACCGTGTAAATCGAGGAACAAGTGTATGCAAGAACCAGACAAACACTTGACACGAATAAAAAACATCAACAATCACGACAGACACATTTAGCTGTGACACCAACCATGCCGCCGATAATGCAGTGATCATAATAAACAACATACAAAAAAGTTAATTTAACTAATAATAATTAAAATACATAATTATAGCGCTTAATTAAATGGTTAAATAAAAAAATATCGAAGTGGAAAATCAACCAATTAACAATAAATTTTAAATATTTAAATGACGATATTACAATAAAAGTAATAAAAAAAAATCAAAACCAAATCTGCCAAAAATCGGTAAAATATATATTATAAATACAGTTTTTAACTTATTATAAATATTAATTTATTTAAATTAAAATTTAAATAAAATTTAAATAAAAAGTATACTATTAAATAAAATAAAAGTGTTTGAATAAAAATTAAATCGACCGAAAATCGGGATTTACCAAGTGTGCTTTTTGAGAGATTCAGAAAAAGGGATCGGATAATAAGTCGATTAAGAATACTCTCTACCAAGCTCTAAATCCCTCCTGAATATGGACAAGAGGTGCATTAAAACCTTGGTAGGATTCATTACGGGACACTGCAACTTGAGGCACCATCTGAACAAAATGATGCTATCAAGTGAGACCCAGTGGAGATTCTGCAGGGAGTCTATTGAATCGTCCCTGCACCTAGTCTCTAAGTGCCCGGCTTTTCACAGTACTAGAAGGTCAGTCTTCGGGAAAGAAATAGTGAAGCACTCAGAGTTGGCTAAGTTCAGTCATTCACAACTTATGGAAAACTCTTCATAAGAAAAACTGGAGTGGAACAACCACTCTAACAATAGAGGGATGGTACAATAGGCCAATTGAGCCGCAGTACCAGAGTAATTATTGGTAATTATTTGGTAATTGTTAAATAAACCTGTGAAAATTCTTCTTTTACCGCAGACAAAAACCCTATAGTGGGTCTATGCCAATCTCTCGCTTTCGTGTTCCGAGTCTTGTGGGTGTGTTGCACAACCCAGCATACAATTTGTTGTGCCTCATCTCAGTGTTTCTCCTGCTCTCCTTCCTTCGTTGCTTCACGAATCTTCTCTCACTGGCTTACGTGCTCTGGTCCATTCAACGTTTTCCAAATGATAAACTTTTCCCCATATTATTTACATACGATGTATAACATAAATAAAATCTAAGCTACTTTTTAAATGGCTTCATTGTTATCCGCTAGTAAATCCTTTGAAACTCATTTCATGTGGACCGGATGCAGACTGTGATTTAAAAATACAGTATATATTTAAAATTTTGCAAAAATGTAAACAGAAAATATAAAAATTCATAGAATAGAATAATCGAATTAATTTGTTTTGGTTAAATTCTTTTCGTTCTCGTTTGCAACACGTGTAAATGCAAATCTTTAAACAAATTATTTGGCAAAGAGGGGAGGTGGTCGGGTGGTATGGGAAACAAATAAAGGTTACCTTTTAAATAACCATCGCGACCGATACACAAGACCATAGAGGCACTCATTTAATAATAATACATTAAGTACATTAAAAAGAAAACTCCATCTTGTATTGAAAAAATTAAAACACACACAAACACAAACAGACTGAGTGCTCCTTAGTGACATTTACAGAACCAACACCCATACCTTCCCTTCAAGCCAAACCGCGCCACAGCCAACAACCACTCATGTAATCCACCCAAAAACAAAATAAAGTAAAAACTAACTTCGTTCCGATTTTAGAGGGGATTACATGCATGATGAGCACTGAACGAATACCAAGAAGAAGAGGATAAGGAACAAAAATTATAACAACAAAAACGTTAAGAAGAAAGAAGGACAAACCGGCAGACAAACGTGGAGGCACGCAATCCGATAGCCAAGTGGGCAGTGAAGTGGGTCGGGCTGGCAAAGAAGCAGAAAATTCCAAGTTTTGGTCTAGATTTTCTTCCTCTTCGCTTCCCTTGCAATTGTTTTTGATTCTTTTTGTTGGTTTTTCTTTATTTATTTAATTTCTTTTCCATCCTAATGACAAATCTTACGACCGCACCGAATGTTGCCCGTGTCAACAATATTTTTGCTGGTTATCAATTTATTTTGGGTGGCATTGTGAAAAGTTTGGTTATATTGTAGTATTTAATGTGTTGAAAATTGGGGAAACGGAAGCGGGTGTGAAGGGCTGGATCCGGAGCTCGGGCTGACGACTCCTTGGAATAATTAATGGCAACCACAGATCATTTCTCCTTAATAACAAATTATGGACCACATTTGTGTGGATATCCTTCAATAATCTTTGGCAAAACAAAAAATAAAAACAACGAAACTTAAGTTTGATCAAACATCAAGTTTTCAAATAGTTTTGGACGATTACTAAACCGACGCGTGGATTGTAGTAATTTTACTAACGTCCGAATTTTTGAGCCTTTTAAAAGTTGGGGAAAACCAGATTTTAAAATATGTTAGACTATTCAAAAGTTTTTTTCATGCCCCATTTTGTTACAGTTTTGTTGACGCTCCATTTCGATATATGTTCCTTCAAAGTTGCAAGATCACAACTTTAATCAAAAAATAAACGATATCTTCTCAATTCTTCCAGCCTCGAACAGTTGTACAGGACGGTTATGTACGGTATTTAAACTTCAGACATGAATCTTGATAACCCATGATTTACGAAGAGCTCAATATACATCAAAGACTCAAATTAATTTGCAAACTTAGTGGACCAGGCAGATGTAGTGGCTCTTTTGAGGCCCCAATCACTTTGCTCACCAATTTTTTACACTAACATAATGAGAATTATATCAACCAGAAAAATGTTGGAAAATTTCCGGTGCTTCAAATTCCGGTGCACAAAACTTCAGTGAATCTCGGGTATAATTTCAAAGAGGAAAACTGCGCTGGAATTTTATATTTTCTCAATTTAATTTAATTATTCAATTTATTAAAGCTTCGGCAACACCGTATAAGCTACAATATTTCCGGTAAAATTATTTAGTAAGAAACCAAAACAACACAAAAACACGACAATCCTTTCCTCACCGTAACTTTAATGCAATAATATTGTCAATTAATAGAAAATATGATTCGCTTTTCGATATGAATAAAGAGAGAGAGAGAGAGAGAGTGAGGCGAGAAAGATGAAGAGAAAGACAGATAAAATCAGAGGAAAACTCAAACTTCCCAGTTTTATTTAGTATTCTAACAAATCGAAGTGAGTCGTCGTAGCGCGTGTTGGAAGGGGAGAGAGTGGGGTCGAAGAGGTTTAAAGAAGATGATTCAAGAAGGTCGGTATCGATCAACAGTGGAAAAACATTAAAGCCGGATCCGGGGAAAAGAAGTCGTAGATGTATATAAAAAGGTCGTCGTCGTTTTCAATCGCAAGCAGTTCAAATTTACAACTCAAAACTAAGAGTCAAGAAATACTCGTACTTAGATAATAATAAGCCTTAAAACAATGTCGTCAAATTTGTGCATCTCCTTCCTCGCGTTCTTCGTCATTATTGGTACTGTCTTCAGTACAGCCGCCGCTCAGCGACCGTCATTTGCGGGGACTCGACCTCGCGATGGACTCAATCAACTAGATAAATATAAATCCGATTATATCAGCAGCAACAACAACAACCTCATTCGAAATGCAGTTACAAGGAATCGCTTCGGTGGTGGTGCCACCCAATCACAAGAGGAACCGCTTCCAGTGGATGCTCGTGGAGATGCTGAGTTAGTTAAACGTCTGAGATCGTTGCCCAAGGCAAATCAACCGTTTTGGTTGCTTAACTATAAAGCGATCGAGGCTCAACGTAACGGTAGCGGTTGAGGTCATCGGAGGTCGTGTTTGATATCGTCGATCATCGGAGCTTATCGAAGGTTCTTACCATGTATTGCCATAAGCTCCATTATATATTTTTTTTGTAAAAAAATGTGCTTAATTACTTCGATTTTATAAAATTTCGAACATGCAGCTACTTATATATCTATCTAAATGTATATATGTATCTTTTCAATGTAAATATTAACCTCAATATAGAAAAATTTGATTGAGAACAAGATTTTGATACATGAGATTTTTGGTTTATTATCCATTTTATTTAGAAATCGATTACAAATCGTAATAAGTTTTTTTTAATTATTCGAATTATTCTAATAAACGTTATATAATTGAAACGATCTTTTATTAATTAATACATTATTTATTAATATTAACAATTAATTTTATAAACATGAATAATTCCATAAATTTACTCTAGAGCTACTCTGAAGCTTTATTAAGGAATACTTTGTTAATTAATGATAATAAATACGAGAAAATTAACAATAATTTAGGCCAACTGATTTAATGTCTCGATTTTTTCAATATTGTCAATGGAATCTTGATACAATTATTCAGCATAATTTAAATATTCTCAAGTATCGTATGTGTAAATATTGTATATATTTTAAGTATGTACAATATATGTATAATAAAAGCATCACATTAAAAGGTAGTTTGATTGTTTGAGTATTTCCAGCTTATGCTATGTGTATGTCTATATTAACATATACTATGTATATACGAGTACAGTATCCTTAATCAACGATGTTTGCTCATGATATTTTCTTTATAAGTAAGTCTTATTTTTAATTTACATACAACATACACTAAATTAATACATTTTCTTGTGATATTTCCTGCGTTGATATGAATCTGTAAATATTCCTTAATGCATGTACATACATATATTTGAATATTTATAGGAATTTAAAGGAAATATAATATGTATTTTTGCAAACACTAGAGCAATATTTTTTGTTTTGCGTCACAATTTCAAACGTCGCAATAAAAATATCATTTAAATATTAATAGAAACAAATATTTTGCCAAAAAAAAAACTCCTTATGAATTCTAACCGAAAAGCAATTGAAAAGAAACGAAAAAAAATAAAAAAAGAGTTGCTTTTACATCATTCGTCGTTGATACAGATTTGGAACATTTTATTATCGCTCTCATCATTGAAACGGTGAGAGTAAACATTATAAAACCAATAAGTTTTGCAATCAATCGCTTATAGAGAAGATTAACATAATTTTTACACAAGTACACACACACACACACACACACACACACACACACGGATACATACACCCACAGATACACTATCAGCATCTTCTCCGATCTTCTTTCTTAACCAAGGAATGAACTTTGCGATATGCTGGAGCTCGCAACATTCGCGCCGGTCCCGTTACGTTGCGCCTCGATGGCCAAATAGTTAAGAAACCAAAATGGCCGCTGATCCTCTGGTAATGAACTCAGACGGTTAACCAAATCGGCATCACCATGGGCATCAATCGGCAGCGTTTGTGGTCGTGGTGGCTGCTGCTGTTGTGGCGCCCCCGCTAGTGTTGTGGTGGCGGCAACCGTTGGTAGGGGCACATAAACCGATTCTGGCAGGACGACTGGCATACCTACTGGTGGTCGCTGGGTGACGTTGGAATCGATTCGACTATCGATCGCTCCACCGAAACGATTAACAATACCGTCATCTGGCGTAGTAAAATTGAGAACACTGCTATTGCTGTTGTTGCTGTTGTTGTTGTCGTTTGTGTTGTTATTGTTGCTTATATACTGTGGTTGATATTTATGCTTCTGACTGAGTCCACTCGGCGGCCGAGAACCTGCATAAGATGGCCGTTGAGCCGATGAGCGGCTGTCGGAGAACACAATAAGGAAGAAGAAGAAGAAGAAGACTGAGCCCAGTTGTGGCGACATTTTTGGCAAAACTGCTCCTTTTTGTTGTCGTATGCTGCTCCTGTCTTAATTTACACTTGCGTCAATTTGATGAGTTGTTTTTTGTTTTTACTGTTTTTGTTGATCTCCTTCCTGTTGTTTTTGTTGTTGTTGTAACATTTAATTACAATATATGGACTCTTTTTTAACACAAAAGAACAATTCTTGTGGTCCTCCTCTCTTTTCACGCTACTGCTTTGATTGAAGCTGATTCCCAACTGTTTACGATCGTGTCGTCGAGTCTTTTTTATATACCGTCGTTGATCATCTTCAGATCTCATCTGAATCGCACCAGACTCACGCTGAAGCTCTCGCATAACATATCATCATCAGATCATTTCGTCATCAACACGTTTTTCTCCTCTCTTTAGGAAATCTCACTTCTCTCTCTCTCACGCTTCCTTCATCAATTAAATTTTGCTTTCGTTTTTCTCTCACTCTCTCTGTCTCTGTCTCTCTCTTTCTTCAGTGATCATATTTTATTTAATTATTTATTATTTTCGCTATAAACTCGTGGGTGTTTCTGGAATGGTTTTTGTTTTTTTTTTATATTAACAAATGTGGACATTTTTGTAGTGCGACTCAAAGTTTTGGCTAAGCAAAATCTGGTTGTGTAGAGAGAATGAGAGGGAGAGAGAGAGAGAGAGAAAGAGAGAAGAAGTAAAAATTCAATTTAAAAAAAAAACAAAAAAGTATAAAAATAATCAAAACTTTCGGAATTGGCCAACTTTTTTTAAGGTACAATTTTTAGCGGCTGTTTTTATAGATATTTTTATGTATGTGTAAATGGATGATTTTTAGAGTATTTTTAAATCGCGTCTCCCTGATAAAGAGTTTTGTCTCTCGTGTAAAATACGATCTTATTTTTTCAGAATATGTAATTTTTTAATCATTAAAAATATTCTTTATTTTAATTAACTCAATAGAAGTTCTTGAACCGAATTCCAGATCCATTTTAATATAAATATTAAAAAATATAAATTTATCTCATGATATATTTGCTAACTTTATGGCAAGTTATAAATATAATAATAACTCGTGTAGTTTGCGTATTAATAGGTTTATATTGGTTAATACTTTGTTGTTGTTATGAAATGCCACAACAAGCACAAGAAATCTTATTGATGCTCTATTTATTTCTCATGATATTTTCTCCCACAGAATTTTGTCAACATTGTATCCAGTGTTAATTGTTTTCATGGTTGTTCTTATTGTTGTTGTTGTTGTTGTTGTGGTTACCAAACTGTTTGCTACAAGATGAGTACAGTGTTTGATTTCGACTGCAACTCGTCGAATTGTTACAATGAAACATCTTTTCGCCTTTACAATTTAAAGAGACCCGGGCGAGTAACTCCAACGTAGTGACTTAACGTAGCGACTCGTAGTGGAGCTTCGTGCATCAGCATCCGCACCCGCACGACTGCAGGGCAACAACGACAACCGAAACAACACACCAACAATCAATAATGATTGCATTGCCGTCTGTTTACTCTGGCAACGCCGCACCGACCAGCTTTTAATTGGGTTTTACTTGCGGTTGTGGGATTTTCCGCCGAGCCACCGAAATAAAAAGTGTGCAAACAAAAAATCGTATTGAAAGAGAACAAAACAGTAAACAAGCAAGCTAAGCAAGTGGAGCGAAAGAGCAACAAGGAAAGAAAAACAACAATAAAAAAGTGAAACATTTTTTGTTTATATTGAAATGAGACGTATTTTGATGTACATATGGATATAAAGTATAAAGTATTTTCAGCTTCTGTTGTTCGATCTGACGATTCTGGCTGATTGTGTTTTTAGTCTATAGTTTTTACAATAGTTTGAGCTTCGAATTCATTTAACCTTCAAAATACAATAATCTAATGTAACAGATTAGATTGAGATAAGATACGATTTACAATAATAAAATAAATCTTTATTCCTCTTACGACACACGTTGACGCTTTGCTTCTGGAGTAATCAATCCGTTTTATCAGCTTAGACTGACCTCAATTGGATCTTCAATCCGTTGGACTTGACTTGATTGAGTTTGATTTGACGTGGACTGGAATCGACGTGACTAGACTTCATCTAACTTGACTTCTCATAGCTTTATTGGATTTGTTTTATATTAGAAATAACGAGGATTTCGCTCAGATTCTGCTTGAACTGATTTGACTGGAATTGACTGAGCTTTTTTGATCGTTGTTTCTGGAAAGTTTCAATTAAGCTTAAATTCCCGTAAATATAAAAAAAGGGGGGGAGGCTTCAACTTTTTGAAGCTACGCACCAATAAAGTTGTACATTTTGACTGATGACGCACAGCGATCTTGACTGCCAACACCGCCACCGCTTCCCATCAACTCCACATGCAACGCTGATGATTCCGATGTTGATTGGTGTTCATATCGAAATATGTTCATCTGAGCGTACTTAATGCATGACATCGAAAATGAAAACGAAAACGCTGTCAAAACAAAAATAAAATAAAAAGAGGAATACGAATAACGTAAGCTCTCCAAGCTGCTGCTACTTGCACAGGAACCACAACTGGAATGTTGGAGGGAGAGAGAGTGAGAGAGAAATAGCGAAGAGGAGCCACAGCTCGGGAGATATTAAGTAATGCATTCCCCCCATCGGAAGTTGCAACGACGTCTCTGCATCGCTGTCACCGGCGACACAATAAAATTCGCCTAACGGAATGAATAAAACTGAAAGCGAAATACGGGGAAAAAAGGAACCTCTGAAGCGACAGAAAAGGATCAAAAATCAGTAAAAAACAGCAACAAAAAACAAAAACGCTGCTCCATTCAGCATCAGTCAACTCAAGAGATGGATTCCATTCAACGATGCTTCTTATCGAAGTTTGTCGGTTCAGTGAACTGAATTTCAATGTAGAATTTTGTGTGCAAACGGTTGAAATTTTACGGTAAAAAAACAACAATAAAACTGGGAAAATACGAGTATATGATAATGAAAATAAAAAATATATTGAAATACAAAAGCAAAGCACAACAACAACAACGCGGAAATGGAAAGGGCAGAAAAGAACACGTCTTACTGTCCAACCACAACGCAACGATGCGACGTCGCAAACGATAACGATTTCACTCTCTCGAAATCTTCGAATGAGTGACATATGTCGTCATAAATTATTTACATTTTATTTTAAATAAAAATAATTTGAATAATTTCCTTGTTTGACAATTCGTTTGTCAAATTTATTTACATTTTTTGGGGAATTTGAAGAATTTCATCGAAAAGTAGGGCATACTGTTTTTCAAAAAATGAGAAAATCGGAAGAAGTTGTCAGAAAATTAGAAAATTTTATGACGACGTGAGAGAGCTCAACGACGTGTTCCATTCCATTTTTCTATAGGAACATCGCAATCGATTGCGACGTCGTTGCGTTGTGGTTGGACAGTTAAGCGAACAACGCGGCCGGCAGACTTTCAACTAACCTCCTCACGCCTCGTTAACTTATGAACGCTAATAAAAGTTGAATGGTTTTGGTATTGTACATTAGTGCTTCTCAAACTGCTGAATTTTTCCTGAGAAAACATTTTCATAAAACGATTGATTATTTCCAAGATTATTTCACCGAATTCACACAGTGTACTCATTAGTTGTGAGTTTATAGAACGCATTCTTTCTTCATCTTATTAAAGTTCTTTGTTGACGTCTCTTAATTTGCTGTTTATAAACTTCTGACTCACAAGTTTCACTCAGTTGTTACATTTAAAATCTAAACAAGTTTTCTGCTTATGCATTTGTATATACAATATACATATATAATGATATACATATAACTGATAATGATATCTATATAATGATATCTGCATAGCTTATGTTAAAAATATTGCATACGAAAAGAAGAAGCTGAGCAAAAATTATATGAGAGAATAAACGTCATGATTCACTGGAAGTCTCTTATTTCAGTCTTAATTGTTAATTACTCTTCAAGCAGTAATCACTGTTCGATAGCACTCTCAATTTCCATCATTCATCCCCCTTCAAAGATACCCCGTGGTGTGGCGGTACGGTAGCTCGCTGCGTTATTTTTGCGGCCACCAAATTGACCGCATACAGCGTTGATGTGCGATACCTCTTCTAAATCAGTTGAGTACTGACCTAGGTCAGGTCTGATATGAATTGGAAATTCCCAACAAAGTTGTGACTAGTTTCGTTTCCGGCAAACTCAGGTTTCTTCGCTTTGCTTCTGTTGGAAGTTTTGATGCCACACGTAGATGCTTTTGAAGAGATATTTTCTCTTATACAATAAATAGATATGTATGTATGTATGTAGGACCTTATAGATAATGTAGATTAATAAAAAAAATTGTAATCTTTACTTAGAAAAAATGAATGAATTGAAAAAATGTGAAAAATTTCAAATTTATTTTTCTTGAAAAGTAAAACTTTTTCGATAACATTTTTAGACTTTGAATGAAAGAGAATTCAAATACCTGTCTAACGGCGCCAATAACATGTGGGTATCTTGTATATTTTACGAGTTAACGGCCTAAACTTCAAAGAGCTGTAACTTGGAAATCAGACGAGAAAACCAAACATTCAAACAGAACGTTGATAACTTGTACAGAAAACCAGGGTTCGGAAATGCTCGCTCTTGCTCGCTCGCACTCGCGAGCAGGAGCGACAAAAAAAAATTTTCAGCGCTCCTGCTCGCTCGAAAGAGCGAGCTAGAGCGGAGAAGAGCGAGCAAGAGCGAGCCTTTTCCGAACCCTGCAGAAAACTAAAACAATGTGATTCTTTCACCAAACAACTGTTTGCCAGGTCATATGGACCTTTGCCACCGGCTTGAGGACTCATAATTCAACCGAGGTGAATATACGCGTATTCATAAATAAAACAACTGCGAATTATGATATACGCACTTTGAACGATGTGAAAACAAAATATTTTCCGAAGCCTATTTAAAGAAGCAGCGGGAGTGTGTGTGTGCGTTTCTCGGTAAATTTTATTATTTCTATTTTATTTTAAAATTTATAAACTATAAAAACTTGTATAAAGCTGCGGTATGGTATCCGGTACAAATGCACAATCAATAAACACAGAATTCCGACCAGGACTATCGGCTGTTTTCAGACGTTCAAACATTGGGGGTTGATCTGGAATTGAAATGAGTTGCTTGTTACGATTTAAGAATTAATCATATGCATCTGTCGGCAGTTCCGAAGCATGTGTAGCCCCGAATCTTTAACATGCTACCTTACACTATCCAAACTTCTGATAACAGAGAAATGTTCCCCAAAGAAGTAAAATCATGAATGACAACTTCATGTAGCATCATATAAATAATTAAATAAATACAAAAAAATAATATTCTACAAAAATTAGCGAACGAAAAATACCGTAAAATGGTCCATTATCAAATT
This sequence comes from Myopa testacea, assembly GCA_949629155.1. NCBI lineage: Eukaryota > Metazoa > Arthropoda > Insecta > Diptera > Conopidae > Myopa > Myopa testacea. The sequence goes on along the minus strand of OX451348.1, from coordinate 11,948,018 downwards.
TCAAAAAATGTACTAGCTGTAAATAATATATAATTTCGAAATTAATATGTTTTCAACGTGAAAGTGCTTAACATTAAACTCTTTTAAAGAAAAAATATCCCATCTTTTACCGACACAAGAATCCGTTGGCAAATTTTAAAAATTTTACAATGTAGTCCATTCGCACCCAGAATAAGAAAAAGTTAGAAAAATTTTAAAAAAGTTTCTGTGGCGTCGATAACTACACGAGAGCTAAAGAAATTGTTGTTGTTGTAATCAGCATAAAACACCACTACTACACAACATCAACAACAACACCATTGGAGTGATTCTGCAACGGTAATTTGTTTCAAATTTCATAATGAAAGATTAAGTCCATATGTATTAATTACTGGCCAGAGTCAGTAGCTGACTCTAATTGGCCTTTCAAAAATTAGTTACGTTTCTCTCCTCTCCCTTTACAGAGTTCTAACGTACATACATGTTTATTACAAACTTTATTCTTAAAAATAACCTTCACCCTTATCTTCAGATATTGAAAGCCAACCAGAGTTTATACTTACATTTCCAAATAAATACTTTCCGAATTATAATGTACACACTTTGAACGATGGCAAAACAAAATTATTTCCTATTCAAAGGTAGCAGCGTTGTTGTTTTGGGGTTTTAGAATACTAGTACCAATCTTAAAAAATAGTAGTACTTTTTGGAACAGATTACCATATAAGTAAAGAAAGGGAAAATAGGTGAAATTGAAGGATTTGAACAAATTTTTTTTTACAGTTAAGTCAGATCGTTAGAACCTAAATGTTGATTTTTTGTGGGCGCAAGTCAGCCATCTTAGTTTTATAAACATTCAAAGGTTAGAAAAGTAAAGTGATAAAATTTAGTTACCTCCTTAACAACGTAAGATAACGGAACTAATGTTATATATGTACATAAACGGTTGCTATTCCTCCTTCATTATAAACAAACAATTTCTACATGTTTTTAGGTCAAGGCGATGCATGTCGCTTGCCTTCTGCCCAGCGTTCCAATCTGCCCATCTAACGGTACATCTACAATCCCGACTGAGTCCCTTGTTATCGCTATTGTTAGCAGCTGCTTTTAAGCATTATCGACAATTTGCCGGTGCATAAATATTATTAAAAACGGCGTTTAAGTGATGTAGTCAAGATCAGGAACAGAGAGAAGAGGAGTCTGTTGGCTGCGGACTGCATGTGTTAATGGGAATATGTGTGTGCGTGTTTAGGTAAATTATGTATATTAAATAACTTTTGTGTACTTACAGAAACTGACGAAATAAGTTTGCCTCTCCTGAGTGAGGCACGGACGAAAGTATACAAGATTTCAAGATGTATTTGCATATATCCAATGTGGCTTAGCGATAAAGTGTCGACCTCAGGCACGGAACTTGCCAGGTTCGAACTTCGGCCAATGCCGGGGGCTTTTTCTTAAATATGACAGACGGTCGGACTGACAGGTGGATGGTCGTATTTACGGTAAGACGGACGGACGGAAAAATTTATTTTCTCTGAGAGTGAAGATCGGACGAAAGTATGCAATATTTTAAAATGCGGTTTCATATAGACAATGTGGCTTAGTGGATAGAGTATTGGCCTCAGATACGGGGACCAAGTTCGAGCCTCAGGCAACACCAGAAAGTTTTTTTAAAATATGGCAGCGGAACGGACGACAGATGAACGGAAGCGAATATGGAGCGAACGATGGAGTGTTATCTTTGAATGAAAAGGGGTTCGACCCGCACCAGATTTAAATTTTTTAAGTAAAATTAATTTATAGAAAAATTTTAATGGAAAAAATGAGGACTAAAAGTAGAAAATAAAATATATTTTCAGTTAGACAAATGTGAGTAGAGTTATTGCGCCTAAACTTTTATTAATGAACTTAAAAATATGTAAATTTATCGCTGACAAAGAAAAAATTATTTTATGCTTTTTAGTGCATTTTATTTATAAAAGTTATTTGTTTTAAAAGTTTTTTCATATATTTTCCTTTATTTTAAAATTTATAGACTATAAACACTTGTATAAAGCCAATGGTAGCCCCTACTATAAAAAAAATTCATTATTATTTCGTTTTTGTTTTTAAAACGAGAAACAATCACTAAAATTTTTAGTATTAGTAAACTTAATTCATGAACCTGATTCGCATTCGTACCAAAACAAAAAACAAAAACAATCGCTACAAATAGTACGAATCAACAAAACAATCGACACGAAGAGTTCGAATCAGAAAAACAATCGCAGGAAACCTCAACTTTCCGAGCTTAAATCGTTCATTACGAGCTCACGACGACGATGGTGTCTGGTGACTCTCTTTGAGCTTTTCGTCGACATTGTGACATCATGTCTTCGCTTTTGTAATCGACGAAAAAGCATAAGCGTGTATTATTATGTATTAATTACCGGGCCTACCGGAGCAACACCACTCCGTATGCCCACATCAAAAATTAGACCTTCGTTTGTCGTCCTCCTGTGGAGGACTTTCAAACGGTAACCTTATAGAAGGTTGGCCGGGAAGTCTCGGATACAACACTTTCTTCTTAACCTATAAAAATATTGGTGACCAACCAAGTCCAATTATTGCATATTAAGACTAAAAAGGTTCCGAATTATAAACACTGTGAACGAAGTCAAAGCAAAATATTTGCGTAGAAAGAGCATAAAAGCAAGCGGTGCCGCTGTTTTAAGCGTTGGTAGCAGCGTTGCTGGTTTGGGAAATATCCTAAAAAATAGTACTATTTTTTGGAACAGAGTAGGTAAAAAGAGAGTAGGTGAAATTGAAGGATTTAAAAAACTTTGAAAACGGTAGATCGTCAGAACCTAAATGTCGAATATTTTTTTTTGCAGACGCAAGGCAGCCATCTTGGTTTTATAAGCATTGAACAGTTGAACAGGTGTTCCCAATAAAAGTTAGTTATCTCCTAAACAAAGTAAGATAATGGAACGGATGAAGTACGACATTATAGTTTTATGAAAGTAATATCACCAAGTATAAAAACAATTCGCAACAACAAATATACATTAAAATATGTACATTTGGGTGGACCTTATTTTTCGACCATAACATTTTTACCACGCCGCCCTCTAAACTTGTACTATTTTAGTCATTAGTACAAAATTTCAGATCGATTTGGCGTCGAGAAGACGTGGCACATCGAACACCAAGTTTTGAAATAAAAATAATTGCGTTTCTATATTTATTTTATATCACAAAGCGTTTTTATATTTCTCCGAAAATAATGGTTAGATCAATTTAACTTTTGCTTGCTGATTTTCAAAGCCAAATGTCCGCTTCTTTTTCTTTTCTATCCTTTTTAAATTAGGTTCCTACGTCAAACAGTTTTTGAGAAAATTAATGCCAAAGTTAAAATTTGGAATAAAAATTCCGAAAAAAATTTTTGGTCGCACTTTGCTTTTAAATACGGTATTAAGTATATGTAAATAAATCCGACCATAAAATTCTCTAATCAATTCTAGAGAGAATGCTTCAAACCGGAGGGATCTATGTTTTGTAGTTTCCTCAAACTCACAATAAGGTGCATAAAATTTAGTATCTATGATTTAAAAAATGCAGATATTAGTTAATTATTGTGCTGAAAAAACTATACTGTATCACTAATATTATGAATGTTCTTGAATATGAAGAACATTTAACCATTATTTAAAATGTTTGCTTCATTGCTTTTCGTTGATACAAATTTCGCATTTTTTGCAAGTTTCATATGAATGTGCCACGTCTTTCTGTTATCCGATCAACTTCATATTTTACAGAAATTATTTCTTTATCCAATGGAACAATTTTAGGGGGCGGCGTAAAAGAATGCTGCAAAAAACTTTCGCCCAGTATAGCTAAGGTCCACCCTAATGTACATACTTTAAAAATAACTAATAAGAACTTGTTTTAGTAAAACAACAATGTACATATGTATATAATAGAGCAGCGACAACAAATAAATAAAGCGGATTAGTTTATTATGTCTAAACCACAACAACAACAAACTTCAAAGTTCAACGAATAATAATTTGCAGTAAGAACTGCAAGACGCCGAACACACGCTAGGAAACAAGAAAACGCAAAAGAAACAAAATATTTGGCAACAACAAACATAGGCACATTTTTGTACACTACATGAAATGAAACCGTTGTTGGTTTCAGTCGGAAAAGAAAGAAACAGACGAAAAATGAGTCGGAGGTCACCCACAATAACAAAAATGATTGATTACCGTACTGAAGAATTATAAATTAACAAATTGTTAAAATTAACAAATAACAATTATAAATTAAAAATAAGCAATTAACAATATAAGCAAACAATGTCCTTGTAAACGCAGAGTTTAGCTATTCTCCTTCCTAAAATAGACCTGGAAGGTCTATTAGATAGCTATGCGAGAGAAAAAGAAATTGTTTTTGTAATCAGCATCAAACACCACTACTACATCAACAACAAGATTGGAGTGAATTTCCAACGGTAATTTGTTTCAAATTTCATAATGAAAGATTAAGTCCATATGTATTAATTACGGGCCAAAGTCAGTAGCTGACTCTAATTGGCCTTTCAAAAATTAGTTACGTTTCTCTCCTCTCCCTTTACAGAGTTCTAACGTACATACATGTTTATTACAAACTTTATTCTTAAAAATAACCTTCACCCTTATCTTCAGATATTGAAAGCCAACCAGAGTTTATACTTACATTTCCAAATAAATAGTTTCCGAATTATAATGTACACACTTTGAACGATGGCAAAACAAAATATTTTCATACTCAAAGGTTGAAAGCAGTGTTTGTTGTTTTCGGGTTTTAGAATACTAGTACCAATCTTAAAAAATAGTAGTACTTTTTGGAACAGACTACCATATAAGTAAAGAAAGGAAAAATAGGTGAAATTGAAGGATTTGAACAAATTTTTTTTTACCGTTAAGTCAGATCGTTAGATCATAAATGTTTATTTTTTGTGGGCGCAAGTCAGCCATCTTAGTTTTATAAGCATTCAAAGGATGAAAAAGTGAAGTGATAAAATTTAGTTACCTCCTTAACAAAGTAAGATAACGGAACTAATGTTATATACATATGTACATAAACGGTTGTTATTCCTCCTTCATTATAAACAAACAATTTCTACATGTTTTTAGGTCAAGGCGATGCATGTCGCTTGCCTTCTGCCCAGCGTTCTAACGTGGGTATGTGTGTGTGTGTTTAGGTAAATTTTATTGTTTTTATTTTATTTTATTTTAAAATTTATATACTATAAAAACTTGTATAAAGCCATTTGTAGTCCGGTGCGCTATGATATCCGGTACAATTGAACAATCAATAAACACATAATTCCGACCAGGCGCAAAAACTACGTATTTTAACATAATCTTCTTTTCTATCATTCTTGCATATTCACAAAGTCGCGACGACGATGATGTCTGGTGACTCTCTTTGGGCTTTTTGTCGACATTGTGATTTCATGTTTTCGCTTTTGAAATCGACGAAAAGCACAAAGATAGCCAGCCGACATCGTCGTGGTCGTCACTCTGTGCATAAGCGTGTATTATTATGTATTAATTGCCGGGCCTACTGGAGCAACACCACTCCGTACACCCAATTCAAAAATTAGACCATTGTTTGCTTGTAGAGGACTCTCAAACTGTAACCTTATAGAGGTTGGCCGAGACGTAAAGAATACGTGCAACACTTTCTTCTTAACCTATGAAAACATTGGAGGCCAACCAAGGGCAATTATTGCATATTAAGAATAAAGAGGTTGCGAATTATAATGTACAAACTTTTAACGATGTCAAAGCAAAATATTTGCGTAGAAAGAGCATAAAAGCAAGCGGTGCAAGCGGTTTTAAGCGTTGGTAGCAGCGTTGCTGGTTTCGGAAATATCCTAAAAAATAGTACTACTTTTTGGAACAGGGTAGGTAAAAAGAGAGTAGGTGAAATTGAAGGATTTAAAAAACTTTGAAAACGGTAGATCGTCAGAACCTAAATGTCGAATATTTTTTTTGCAGACGCAAGTCACCCATCTTGGTTTTATAAGCATTCAACAGTTGAACAGGTGTTCCCAATAAAAGTTAGTTATCTCCTAAACAAGGTAAGATAATGGAACGAATAAAATACCGTTCGAAAGGACTTCTTAATAACTTTAATTAATGTTATACACATTTCTGGTCCGAACTTAACAGTGAATGTTTATTTTAATTTTTGTAAAAATAAGACAATTTGTCCTTGGAACATAAAAAAATATATTAAAAAACTTTTAAAATAAATAACTTTTATAAATAAACTGTACTAAAAAGCATAAAATAATTTATATTTACATTTCGTGTTTACAGCGATACATTTACATACTTTCAAGTGCATTAATAAAAGTTTGGGCTTGAGTTAGAGTTAGATTATGTTCGATAAGTTTCAATTGGAGCTTAAGGACAAAATATGTGGGTTTAAAAAAGAGTATGTATTTAGAAATTATCACCGTTATTTTGTAATATTTTCTTTCCGATTTTAAGTCTGGTTTTTATAAAATGTTCCATGCCGTCTAAACGGAGGAAGATTTACAAATCCCCATCCCATGCGATTTTTTTTTTGGTACACATCCTAGATTTTTGCAATATCTTATACGGTACCAATACGGCAAAAAGGTCACCAAACCGAGGGCTCGTTTCGGTTTCTTTTCTTGAACGATTTGCTCGCTTGACGTTTGAAATTGACGTCATTGTGACGCCAACCGAGTTTCTTCTTACTAGCAATTTAGGCAGTGAGTTTTGGAGTACGTTCAGTGATTCCTACTGTAGTGTACCAACATACCCGAACACCGCTCCTGACTATTTCACACATACATTTTTATATCTAGCACAAACTACATGGTGACCCACTCATGGTTTTCACTCCACAGCAATAGAATCCAATTTCTTTTTTATGAAGCGCCCAAGTCTAAGCCAAACTTATAATTGGGCAATGGTTCAATAATGACTCAATAATAATGACTTAATTATTGCAAACAATACAAAATATTGAGTGAGTTCAAATGTGTGAAGATCGATAAAAGCGATATCATTAAGCTTATAGTGTGTAAGAGTAGATTAAGCGTATCTAAAATACTTTGTTGACATATTCACTCTTGGAGAAAGAATGGGATTACTTAGGGTATAAAAACCCAAGTGATCCAGAATAAAGACAAAGAATTGTTCTAAGACAGTCAGTACCAAGAGGCTTTTTATTTCAGTTCGCCGCCAGCGATATAGCAAGGCGTATTATAGTGCCAACTCCATTGAACATTTTACAAAGTAAACACTAAACAATTCCATTAATTTACTGAAGAAACTTCAGAAATAGCCAATCATATACTATATATCTTTAGAAAGGTGAAGTAGGTAGTCCATGACTATTACAACAGTAATTTTAATTGATACCTTAATTGTCATCTAAGAATGTAATGAATTTTTTTGTGAAACGATATACGAATCTTTTTTGGAAAAGTTTAATTATAATATCTATATAATCACTACAGGAATCGCAAAACCCTATTATTACATAAAAGAAAGGCCTTGGAGCAGTCTTCCTAATGGCATAATATGGAAACCACGCCCCTACCGTGAGTTGAAAGTTGCTGTTAAAAATATTAAAATTATTTATTAATTAAATAAATAATCTATAATTGGTTATATTCAGACCACTAAGGGCTATGGCAAGGTGGTTAAAAAAAAGAATGGGGGCCATTTCACCTAAAGTGCACCTGAAGCCAGAGTAGTAGGAAAG